>PVKU01007408.1:0-87926 GCA_004027475.1 Anoura caudifer
CAACACTTTAACTCTCCCAGCCACGTTGGATCATTTGGCCAACTAGCAATATTATGTCAGGGGGTCATTATGCTGTGTGGAAAAAGAAAACACGGAAGGGGACAGGATGTGATGGAGCGGACAGGAGGGCAATTTCAAATAGGGTGGGTAAGAAAGTTCTCCTTCAGAAAGTAATAGTTGAACAAAGACTTGAGGAGGCGGGAAGGTGAATGTCTAGAGGGTGAGTACTCTGTGCAAAGGGAACTGCAAGTAAAAAGGCCCTGAGGTAGGGATGAACCCAGAGTGTTGGAGGAATAGTGCCAGTGGAACAGCATAAGCAAAGGGGAAGTAGAAGAAAATAAGGTCAGAAGGTCATAAGTCGTGAAGGGCTTTGGATACTGTGAAGACTTCAGTTCTTTAGTAGCTGGGAGCTGTTGTGAGATTATGGATAGAGGAGAGATGATTTAAGTTATGTTTGCCAATGTCAAAGCAGCGAGACACGTTAGAAGGCTGTACTACTCCAGGTAGGAGATGATCATGGCTTGGACCATGTGGTCAGGAATGAAGATTGTTAGAAGGAGAAGATTCTGGATAGATGCTATAGGGAGAACCAACATGTAGGATGTGGGGTGGGGAAGAAGAGGTCAAGAAGAAAGCCAGGGTGTTTGACCTAGACAATGCCACTATCTCCTGAACTGGGTAGGGACTTGAAGGCAGGAGCACATTCATGAGAAATAGGTCAGGACTGAGGTTTGAGACCACAGGAGGAGGAAGGGTGGCAGCTGGATATACCACATTTAAGTTCGGGTGGAAGTTCGAGGCTAAAGACTGGACTTCACAGAAAACTTTGCAGTCCCAGAATGGGGCATATACTTGGGTACTGGTGACAAGGGGCTGAGAAGGACAAAGGCAGTGCCCTTTCCATGGGGGCTGCTCAGACATGACTGAGGAACCCAGATGGACCTCACCTGTCTCATAGAGGGGAGGACCAATGTGGGAGCACAATGGCTCAGTCTCCCTGTGACCCTCTCTGTTCGGGAAGGTGAATATTTCAAAGACCTCTTGGATATCTCCTTTTCCCCAAGTCCTTCCCACAGGTGATATGGCTAGTACATGACAAAAATGAAATCCAAGACCTAGAAAGACCCGTAGGAATAGAATATAGGGCTGAGAACCTAATGTGGCCTTAAAAGTACTATTACTTCCAATAACAATATTCATAATAGTAGCTACTGTTTTCTGAGCACACATCATGCAAGACAGCATTGGACTCAGCACTTTCTGGGTATTATGTCATTCAATCTGTACAATGGCTCTGAGAAGCACAAATTATCACTGCCTTTTTCCCAAGGAGGAAACTGAGGACTGAAGTAAGAAGACTAACCCTGAAACACCAGTCCAAAAGAACCTATGCACCCCTCTGTTCATAGCAACACAATTTACAATAGCCGAGTGTTGGAAGCAACCTAGGTGCCCATCAGCAAATGAATGGATCAAGAAACTATGGTACATTTACACAATGGAATTCTATGCAGCAGAAAGAAAGAAGGAGCTCCTACCCTTCATGACATCATGGATGGAACTGGAGAGCATCATGCTAAGTGAAATAAGGCAGGCACTGAAGGACAAATACCGTATGATCTCACCTTTAACAGGAATCTAATCAACAAAACAAACAAACAAGCAAAATATAACCAAAGACAGTGAAATTGAGAACAGACTGACAGTGACCAGAGGGGAGAGGGGAGGGAATTTCAGGGGAAAAGGGGTAGGGTTTACCGGAACAAGTATAAAGGACACATGGATAAAAACTAGCAGGGGGTGGAGGGAATGGGACGGAGGTGGGGATGGCTGAGTTGGGAGTAAAAGACACAAAACTGTACAAGAACAACAATTTAAATAAACAAACAAACAAACAAACAAATAAGACTAACCAACATCATGCAGCAAACAACTTGCAAAGTTGGGTTTTTTGCTGCAACTCTTTCCACAGCCATGGCATTCCCATCTCCCAGCATGGAACCAAAGCTGAACATCCTTTCATGAGTCAAGAGTACGATGTGTCTAGGAGCTCTCCAACCTGCCTCCCCACCCCAGGCTCTCAAGCCCAGGGGAGAACAACTCCCTGCAGAGCCATGCTCCCAGCAGACTGAGCGGCACTCACCCAGAGCATCAGGTACCTCCCCTGCAAAATGGCCCAATCACTGCATTCACTTGGAGGAGAGTGTGAAGCTTGGCCATGAGAGTAAAAAAAGAGAGCTTTAGCAAATTACGAAGTGTTCTACAAATGTTGTCAGAATTATTATTGTTTCAAAATACTAACAATCCACCCTGGCTGGTGTGGCCCAGTGGACTGAGTGCTGGCCTGTGAACCAAAGGGTCGCTGGTTTGATTTCCAGTCAAGGGCACATGCCTGGGTTGCAGGCCAGGTCCCCAGTTGTGGGCACGAGAGGCAACCACAGAGTGATGTTTCTCTCCCTGTCTTTCTCCCTCCCTTCTCCTCTGTCTAAAATTAAATAAATAAAGTCTTTAAAAATTTTTAAAAAATACTACCATTCCTTCCAGGCTCACCCACCCCATATATGTGCACACACACAGACACACACACACACACACTATTGAGCATTAAGAAGAGACCACATAGAGTGTGGGCTGCAGAGGCAGGATGGCTGGGAGGGCATCCTGGCTCAGATGCTTTCTACCTGGGCAACCTCAGTATACTACTTAACTGCTCTGTGCCTCTATTTTCCTCACCTGTAGAATGGGAGAGACGACAACAGGGCCTTCCCTGTAAGATTGTTTACAGAGAACACATGTTGTATTGGGCCTGGAGAGGGGCACATGGAGCCGCTGAGTGCAGCTCTCATATTGTCCACACCCCACTGGCCAGGGTTTGTCCCCACCCCCAGTGTCCTGGGGAGGCCCTGAAATCAGGTGTGCCCTCATTCTGATGCAGGTGCGACTACTCAGGAGTCTGCAACACTGCTTCAGTCACTGTCTGGACCTCAGCTGCTCATCTGCAAAACAGAGTTAACAAAGACCCCCAAGCTGATGGAATGGATTAACTCAGATTGAAAGAGTGTGAGCACAGAGCAGGTGCTCACCAGCTCTGAGCAATGACTATTATTTGCCATCTCAAATGCACACTGCAAGGTGACAATTTAAAGAAGCCCCTTTGTCAGGTAAGGACTCCTTTTCCAGGACATAACAGCACCTGGATTTCTCCTCACAGGACCAGCAAGTGTTCGGATTAGGGGAGATGACAGCAGCCAACTCCTGCCCACTTCCTGGCTACATCACCAGGCCGTGCCCCTCCCTCCAGGACCATTCCTGCTGGTCCCCTCCCCTGCCTTCCACATCACCACTTGGCTCCCCCAGCACCCCACCCCATCCCAGCAGATTTGATAACACCCAGGAGTCCCAGTCCCCCTCCTGAGGACAAAGGCAGCAATTGTCCCCGTGGCTGCTTTTTGACTTGGCCTCTCAGGGCTCCCCAGACTGCCCCTCCCCACCTCAGGTTGGTTTCAAATGAGCCTCTGGCTACAGTGCCAGCAGCCACACAGCGAACTCCTTCCAACAGAAATCAGATGGTCACTATTTGAGACCCCCACCCTGGGCAGGCCAGGGGATCAAGGAGGTGAAAGGATTTGCTGCAACCACTACAGAGTCCTCCCCAGGTCCCCTTAATACAATAATAACACCAATATCTGCACCCACTGTGCTCAAAGCTGATAGGTGCTATCCGACAAACCCACCCTAGACGATGGAACTGTCTAACATGCTAGCCACAAGCCACTCAAATCATGGACTGATGACCTGAATGTTTAATTTTATTTATGTGTTTTCAATTTAAATTTGAATAGCCACATGTGGCCTGTTGTGACTGTATTGGACAGCTATAAGCACCACACTTCACTGAGAGCGCCTGCTGTATGCCGGGCTCCACGCTGAGCTCTGGGAGACACTGAGGTAACTCACAGCTGCCTGGAAGGACAAGGAGGAATTTGCGAAGGGAGAGGATGTGGCTCCCTAGGCTGCCCCCACCAGGCTGAGCAAGCCCAGAAACTCCTTTAAAATAGGAGGTACCCTAGGTCTCTACACAGGTGTGGACACTTCTAGGCATGCCCCAGTCAGGGCAATTCCTCACCCAGTCTCACACTAGACCCCCACCCCATGACAGCCCAGGCCCCTCACTGCTGGGAGAGCCCTCCTCTTCACACAGACAAGTTCCCTCCTGGCCCAGAAGTGTCCTCTCCCAGGCAGAGGACAGTGCCTGAGGACTCTCCCAGAGCCACAGTGACCAGAGCAGGAGAGAACTCACAGTGCCTGAGTAATCCACAATCCCCAATTTGCCAGATATCATGGCCTTTTGGAGGCTGGGGACTGCAATGGCCAAGCTTTCCAAAACAAGGCATCTCAGAATCTTAGGATAACACCTTTGAATCATAGTATGGCAGAACTATGGGTGGAGATAAACACATATGAGTCCAAGAATTGCTGGAGCTGGTAAACTATTTCAGTGGTTAAGAACTGAGTCTGGAGCTGACTGCTTAGGTTCAGATCCCAGGGTGGCACCTGTCAGCTGTGTGGCCCTTGGGCGAGTTGCTTAACCTCTCTGTCTCTGCATTTTTCCATTTATAAAATGGAGAGAACAGCAGCCATGTAGGACTGTTGTGGGGATTAAATTAGTACATGCATTTCAAGTGCTAGTATTAGAGTCATGTCTTCATTCTCCAAGCAAATGCATGCCTGCCCTCTAGCTGATCTCACTTTCTGGCAGCAAGTTCTTTCTCACTGGACCTAAAACTTGCATCTTCCCAACATACCTCTCTTCCTCGGGTCCTGGTCCTGCCTGCTTCCCCACTCTTGCCCTTCAGTGACTAAAGCTACCATACTCCAGTCTGAGCCTCCTCTGCGCTTGCCCTAGGCTGCCCATGTCCGTCCTGTATGGCAGTGGGATACCGAGAACTAGGCTGCATGAGAACTAGGCTGCATGATTTCTCTTTTCCTCTTCTCCATGGGATGTGCTGCTCCTGCCCTATCTCTGTTCCCCACCACCATGGCCTCCCTACTTGGTACATTCCTTCCCAGGCGCC
Source organism: Anoura caudifer (assembly GCA_004027475.1). Taxonomy (NCBI): domain Eukaryota; kingdom Metazoa; phylum Chordata; class Mammalia; order Chiroptera; family Phyllostomidae; genus Anoura; species Anoura caudifer. The sequence goes on from PVKU01007408.1 coordinate 5,076, forward strand.
GTCCACTGCTATTACTGTGGCATCAATGATCAGCTGAGCTGGACCCTGCCCTTGCTGTGTCATCAGAGAAAACTGGAAAAATCTTAGGTCTTGTGGGTATCTTTTTTTTTTTTTTTAAGTTTTATTTTATTCTCATTTGAGAGAGAGGGGAAAGGAGAAAGAGGAAAAAGAAATCAATGTGAGAGAAAAGCACTGATTGGCTGCCTCCTGCACACGCCCCAATGGGGAATTAAGCCTGCAACCCAGGCATGTGCCCCAACCAGGAACGAAACCAGGGACCTTTAGGTTACAGGATGACATTCCAACCAACTGAGTCACACTGGCAAGGGCAGTGGGTGTCTTCCATCTGGGCCTAGGGTGGTTCCCCTGATCCCTCCTCAGCAACTTCTGCTCTGGACTTGTCCTGGCTTTTTCCTCCGATCATACACACCCTGGCCTACTTATCCCAGGGGTCCAATCCTACTCAGGCCCCACATTGGCACTGCATCCAGCCACAGGGAGCAGGAAAGAGGCTGAGCTGGGAGCTGGGCCCTGGGCATGAATCCTGATGCTCTGCTCTCTGGGTTCATGTGGTCTTGCCAAGGGCCCTCCGAGTCTGGTGTCAGTCTCTCATGCATTCAGTGGGTCCAAGGAAGGAAGGGTCTCTGGTTCTAAAATGATTCGACAGTAACCCTTGGCACTGTCTAGAAGCCGCTCTTCTCTGCAGGGCTGTAGGGGCTGCAGAGAGTTGCCAGACTAAGCATATAAATAAAACAAACAAACAAACAAACAAACAAACAAAAACCCTCAAATGCACAGCTTTTACAAAAGTTATCTCAGAAAGGAACCTTGAGGACATCATGTTAAGTGAAATGAGGCAGTCACAAAAGGACAAATATTGTAGGACTCCACTCGTTGGAGGTCCTTACAGTGGTCTAATTCATAGAGACGAAAACTAGAACGGTGGCTGCCAGGGGCAGGGGTGAGGAACGGGGAGTGAGTGTTTGATGAGGACAGAATTTCCATTTGGGGAAGATGGAAAGAGCTCTGGAGATGGATGGTGGTGATGGCTGCGCGATGTGAGCGTATTTCATGCCACTGAAATGTTAGAATGCTACGGTTTTTTTTCAATTCTCACCAAAGGATATGTTTATTGATTCTAGAGAGAGAGGAAGGGAGAGAGAAACGTCAATGTGAGAACTATACAAGAACAACAATTAAAATAAAAAAAAATAAAATAAAACAGAAAAGAATTTTTTTAAAAAAAGAAAGAAACATCAATCAGTTTTCTCTCATATGTGCCACGAACTGGGGATCAAACGCACAACCCAGGTATGTGCCCTGACCAAGAACTGAACCCACAACCTTCTGGTGGAAAGAATGATGCTCCAACCAACCAAACCACCTGGCCAGGGATAGGATGTTAAGATTTATGTCATGTATATTTTAATAAATAAAAAGTTAAAAGATATAAACCTTTGTTGATTTTATAGTTAATTAATTTCAAAAACAGACAACGGGCTTAAATATAAAATGTAAAACTATAAAACTTCCAGAAAAAAATATAGGAGAAAAATCTTTGGGACCTAGGACTGAGCAAAGAGTTCTTAGACAACACCAAAAACACTATCCATAAAAGGAAAAGTTGATAAACTGGACCTTATCAAAGTTAAGGACTTGCTCTGCAAAAGACCCCTTGAAGAGGACAAAAAGACAAGCCCTAGACTGGGGAAAACTTTGCAAACCATATGTCTGCAAAAGGACTACCGACTAGAACATAGAAAGAAATCTCAAAACTCAACGATAACAACATAAACAGTCTAATCAGAAAATGGGCATAAGATGCTAATAGACATACATAGATGGCAGATAAGCACATGGAAGATGTTTGACATCATTAGCCCTCAGGGAGATGCTACTTGAAACCACAGTGAGATACCACACACACCTATCAAAACGGCAGAAAGGAAAACAGTGACAATACCGAACACTGGTGAGGATGTGGGGACACGGGATAATTCATACATTGCTGATGGGAAAGTAAAATGGCGCAGCCACTCTGGAAAATAGTTTAGCACTTTAATTTAACTGGGACTGCTGTTTTTGTTTGTTTTTTAATCTGGCAACTGTATGCCGGGGGAATTCCCCAAGGTTAGAGCAGATATTTGTCATCTCACTCATGCGTGCAACAAATACTTCTTGAAGACTTACTATGTGCAAGGCACTGTTCTAAGTACAAGGGTGGATGCATGCCATCCCTTATGGTGCTGACATTGTAGTGGGAAAACAGGCGATAAAGTCATAAAAAGCTATGTTAAATAAGATAATTTCAGAATGTGGTAAGGGCCACACAGAAAACAAAGCAAGGGGGTATACAGAGAGAGATGATGTGGACATAGGGGAAGAGTCAGGAAGGGCATTTGTTTGCAAAGATTTGTAGGAAGAACATGCCTTACAGAGAAAATGGGATGTGCAAAGGCCCTGAGGCAGGAAAAAGTTTGGTGGAATCTAGGAGTGTGTGGCTGCAGACAAAGTTGGCATCTGTTTGTCCTAACTACCCTATGTCTTCCCCCAACACACATGTCAGACCTGGAAGACCCTTCTGAGACCATAAGGTCCTACCATGTTCAAGGGCATGGAAGGGTGAGGTTTGTCCAAAGCTGCCCTTAGTGCAAGTCCCTTATGTTCTGGCTACAGACCTTTCCAATTGGGAAGGTGAAAACACATATCTGCTCCTGGATCTGGGGCAGAAATGGAGATTATGGTGGCCTGAGGAGGTCTCCTCACAGCCTAGCCTGGTCAGCCAGCTTCAGGTCAGGCAGAGCCTGGCTCCCCAGGCCCTCAATGTACCACCTCTGACCCCGCTATCTGGTCAAATATGCAAGTGGCCCTCAGGACAGCGGAGAGAAGCATAGCTGAGCAAGCCTTATCAGGGCCCCACCCCAGCAGCCTGGCCGGGTCCCTGGTGTCCCCTGACTCACAGGCCTGCCTGCGGCCAAGGCAAGGTGGGAATCCAGCTCCCAGCAGCACCCAGACCAGACAGGGCAGGGCAGGAAGGGACAAGACCGGCACCCTCTCCGAGCAAGAGGCTGGGCAGGGACTGGGAGGTGACTTCTCACTCAGGTGGAATTCCATCCCCCTGAGCTCACCTCCCTGGGAGCAGGCAGCACATTCCAGCAGGGGCCAGCCCTATCCCAGCTGGGCCCCCATCCCCAGGGCTGCCTCTCTTGAGCTCAGTCACCACACTCCCAGGAAGGGATTGCTAAGGGCCCTTCCCTCGCCTGAGGCCCTCGGAGCTCCCTGTGCACTTTACTCTCGGTGCACAGCAAGGCTTCCACAGCACGCCAGTCCCCACAGGGCAGCCAGGGCACCCTGGGCAGTGGCCACACTGCTCAGCCAGATCACAGCAGGAAGGCGGTCTCTCAGCCTAGCTCTGGGAAGGTCAGACCCTCACTTTCTGCTACAGGGCAACCTGAGGGCCCAGACACAAACCCAGTGGTCAGGAGCAAGGACAGCCACCTAGTCCAGGATAACTAAGGCTTAGCGTATATCAGTTCTGAGTTCCGTCCCTACTTGGGGCCTCGGTTTCCCCGTCTGTCACATGGGACTATGACACATGGAGCACCCCCAACCCACTGCTCAACCATGTGTTTTGGGGACTTACTGTCACCTCTGCCTGAACTGCCCTTTTCTTTTCCACCTCTCTTGCCCACCTGGAGGACTCCTACTCATCCTTCAAAGCCCTTCTAGTGGTCCCTTCTTCTTCCCCTAGGTGTCTCCGGACTTCTCCTCAAGGAAAGCACTCCCTCCTCTGGGCTCTTCTGAGCCTTCTGTGTGGCATTTCCCCTGTGGCATGAGCCTGAATCATAATTTTTGCTCCTCTTATCTGACTCTTTCACTAGATGAGTACCCTGAGGGCAAGAAGCATGGTTTGCTCATCTCCCCACTGCCAAAAAGCCTGGAAAGAAGTCATTCAAAGCCACAATGATTCCACCATCCAAAGATTTCAACTCAACACTTCTGATGTCTCTCTCCCTCCCTACCAAAGACCCTGTGATTCCAAATCCCACATGTGGGAATGTGAACCTAATATTCCACATTCCCAACCTGAACAGTCTGTGATCTCAATCCAAAAACATTACGGCCCTTAAATTTCAATAGGGAAAGACTATAATTTCTATCTTTTCACCTGGTCATTGTGATTCGACCCCGCAGACCGCACAATTGCATGAGACAATGAGGGGAGGAAAGGCTGGTGGGCCCACAGAGGTGTCCCACCTACCCAGCCCCATGGCCTACTTCCACAGGCCAGCACCTGGTTCTGCCCGAGGCAACCAAAGACTTGCGATGGCAGGATGCTCCCGCAGCATTCATTCTCCCCCATCTGGGAGATGAGCTGGTGGGCCGCTCCAGGTTTCCCCTCACTGGGCCTGCCACCGCCTCTGTCCCTCCACACACACACTGCACCCCCACCCCGACTTCTCCTGTCTCCTCCTTTTCTCACACCAGCTGCCAACAAGCCCCAGAGCCTGTGGTCAGGTTGAGTCTTGTCTCCGCACAGCCGGAGTGAGGGAGCCAGTGATAAACACATCTGTGATCCTTTCCAAGACACTCAGCTAGGAGTGGCTGCGGGCTGGCCTCTTTTCTCCTGTCGGTTCCCCACCTCTGCTGTATGAGTGCATGGGGCCCATGGAAGCCTACTGTGGGGGAGGTTTTGGGGTGGGGGGCCCACACCTTCAAATAAATGGCACCTGGCATGATCCCAGGAGGCCTTCTGTGTATGCCTCACCTGGCCCTGACCAGTACCTGGGATCCCCAGCAAACTGAGGGTTATAGTCCTCATTTGACAGATGGGGAGACTGAGGCCCCAAGTAGGGATGGGACTCTGAACTGATATACACTAAGCCTTATATACCCCAGGCTAGGTGGCTGTCCTTGCTCCTGGCCACTTGGATACATGTCTGGGTCTTCAGGGTGCTCTGTAGCAGAGTTGCCAGGCTGGGAGACCACCTTCCTGCTGTGATCTGGCTGAGCAGTATGGCCACTACCCTAGGTGTCTGAGGGCCAGTGGGGACCCCACACCACAAAAAGGCCAGAACTGTAGTTGGTCAGGCCTTTTCTTCTGTATGTTGGGGAGTCCCAAATTCCAGCTCTTGGCTCTGAATGAACTGCTGTCTAGGAAGCCACCCACAAGCATCCACACAAACCAGAATGGAGCTGGGCAGGCCGGGGAGATGCACTCAGTTGGTTTCCCTGTGCTGGGAGAGCCTGGCCTGCGCTCAGTCTCCATCCCCCACCCAGGGCCTCACTATGCCTTCTGGGAGTCAGTGTCTATGACCTCTGCCCTTCCCTGTTCCTGAACCATCAGTGGTTCCTCAGTGACCGTAAGGTACGAAACCATTCACTCTTCACATTTACAGAGCAACTCTGTATGCCAGCCTTTGGGGTGCAGCTGTGAATGAGACACATGCAGTCCCTTGTGCCCTTCAAGCTTATGATCTGCTGTGGAGTGGGGCAGGAGGGTGGCAAGCCCAGGAACAAGATGACATACAAGAAAATGCTAGGAAAGAACTGAAAAGGAAGCTTGTCTGAGGAGGGGGCATCTGAGCTGAAACCTGAAGACCAGCCACAGGAAGATCTTGGGGGTGGGGTGGGGCATGTGTGGATCAAGGCTCTCACTCACTGGCCTGGCAGGTGACCCTGCAGGCTCTACGGCTGCTGTTCCCCTATCAGGGACCCGCAGACCAGCCAGTTTGGGCCCCTGAACTTGCCCGAAGGCCCCCTCTCTGGGATTTTGGACCCTACCTCTCCACACCAGACCTGGGTTGCCTTCACCTCTCTTCCCTGCCTAACTAAACCTCACTTGTCTTTGGGGGTACACCTCTGGCAGGAAGCCCTTGAGGTTGGTCTCATGACATGTGACAGCTTCCAGCATCTGTACTGCCCTAAAGCTGCCTTGAACAGCAGCCACGGCCATCGCACCCCTGGAGCTGTGTGGCTTATGAAACCCTATCCTACTTGATGTACACTGAATCTTTCTTACCCCAAGCTAGGAATTCTCTTCTTTAATTCTCACAGTGGCCCTACCAGGTAGCCACAGATGAAAAAACTGAGGCTGGAAGAGGGAAGCCATTTGTCTTGCTTTTTTCTGTTCCCAGGGACTGAGAGCTTCCAGGGCAGGAGGGAGCCTGTGACCTGTGACCTGTGCCCTAAGGAGTGATCTGACTACAGAAACCAGGAGGAATGAACAGCTGAACAGCCTGGAGGGACTGCTGCCCAGGGGCAGGCGCTCCTAGCCACAGGAATCAATAGGTAGGGCTAGGGAGGGCCTACCAATTTACCCCCAGACAGCATCCTGAGGCAAGCCAGATAAGCAGCTCTGCAGGTGTCTACTCTACTCACCATGGACTCCCGGGAGGCTCTTACACACAGGATGTGGCCAGAGGCTAGAGAAGAGGAGGAAGGTGGGCTACCTGAGGACTGGAGGAAGGGCCAGCTTATTCCTTCCCATTCATCTGCAGTTTGGGGACCTTCCTCCCCTCCAAGGTATACAGACTACTCCCCGATACCACTTACCAGACAGGCTCCTTCCCGCATGACACATTCTCAATACTTGGAATTATAGCCACCCTGTGATGCAGACTAATTGTGTGCCAGCCCTGAGGTAAGTGCTCTCCTGTTTTGTCTCCTTCAGTCCTCACCTCAGCCCTGAGGGCACTCCTGCCAGCTCTACTTCCTCCCTGGGGAGGAATGAGTGACAAAGCTGAGATCTGAACCCAGGCAGCCAGTTCCAGCCCACAGGCAGCCCTCGCCCACCACGCCACAGCAGCATGTGGTAAGCAAAGAGTGCCAGCTTGCGAGCCAGACGTGCTTGGTTCTTATCCTGGCATGCTTATTAACTGCGGGACCCTCAGCACACTACTTAACCACTCTGTGCCTCAGTTTCTTTGCCTCTAAAATGGGGATAATGATACTATTGTTCTTGGAGATCCCTTGAGAATTAAGTGATCTGGTACATCCAGAGTTAGAAGGCTGCTTGGCCCACAGACATGCTCTAGCAGAACAAGATCTGTACCACTTAGTGCATCTGTCACCCAAGTGGCACAGCTCACAGCCCGCACTTAGCCAGTAGGTTTATATGTTTGAGCCTCTGGAATTTTATTTTATTTATTTATTTTTACCTTTTCTACTGGTGACTATCAGTTTGAAATACCAACACTTTTAAAAAAGTGAAGTGATTGTACATAGAAACCTGAGTCTAAAATCAGAATGTCTGGCCACAGTGGGCTGGTATTCCTGCACAGCAACAATGGCTGGAGTTGAGTAGGTGGTCTGCGTGCCTCAGTTCAGCACAGCCTTGTGCATGGTTTCCTAGGTCTTTGTCACTCTTGCTCCTGTTCAGCCGCCCTGGGCAACTGTATTTGTGGCCCTCAGTGGTTTCAGCACAAGTCCCATCACTACAGTTGTCTGACCCGCACCCAGGCAGCAATAAGCCCTCCTTCTCTGCCTGACCTGGCTCATAGACACTTCTCTACAGAGCTCTAAGCTGACGTCTGAGCTTTTTCCTCACCAAACACACCTCTTGGGCCTGGAGATTCCAGAATGGGTTCTGAGCACCTCAGCCTTCAAAGGCGGTTAAGAGCCCACACCCAACCTCAGGCCGCAGCTCAGGGCACCACTGGAGTCAGAGGCATGGACTTAGGTGCTCTGGGATGCCTGGCAAAGCTGCCTCTGCCCAAATACTTCCTGGGATAAAGAGCTCACTTCTTTCTTGGTAACTCACTGTATCTCATGGCTGTGGCTTGTCCTCACACTGGCTGGATCTGCCTCTCTGGGATACCCCTCACCCCATGGGCCCTCACTCTGTGCTGGGGGCCTGTAGACCCATCTGCTCCCTTGCCTTAGGACAGTCAGATTCCCATTAATCACTCAGCCCCCTTTCTATCCCAGCCATATGCACTACAAATATCCTAGAACATCCCTCGCTCTCTGCCAATCTGAGCTCAGAATCCAAGAGCTCAGATCTCCAAGGATCTGAGGAGGCAATAAAAAGGGTATGGTTACCTCCTTTATTTTGAGCTCCCTGCTCCATAGGGATGACTGAGGTGATCAATGACAGGTTAGCAGCCCTGCTCCATAGGGATGACTTCTACTGAACTGATCTCAACCCCTTTCTACAATCAGGGTTTTGTACAGCTGATTTGTGGACCCAAAGATAAGAGTTCGCATGCATCCCCATTTCCATCTTGCTGAATAACATCCAATTTGTTTTAACAGATTCAGTTATTCAACCTCTCTTCTAACTGATAAGCTTCATGCCATACACTGATCCTGACCAGCAGCAAATGGATGATGGAACCAAGCTAAGGGCAAAGCTCTGTGGCTCATTACCAGAGACCCAACACCAACCCTCAGGAATAAGCTGTTTTGAAGCATCTCTGCCAGAGCTGCCAGCACCCCTCCCTGGCTGCCTACCTTGCGGCCTGCCTCATTATTGTGTAAGTTCATGAGAGTCCTGGCATTCTGCTTGATCTCCCGGGCATCCACAAAGACCTTGGCGAAGCCGATGCCGTAGCGGATGTCGGCAGAGCAGCCACCCCACTTCCAGCCCTCGTCCCGGTGGTACTGGCCTTGCTTCTCCTTGTCACAGCCACAGTCACTCAGGTTGCCCTGCGTGCAGGCAGCTGTGATGGCGTGGGCCACACCGGCAGCTATGATGGCGTATGTGAAGGCAGCCTCCCGGCTCCCTGCAGGAGAAGAGTGGAGAGACTGGGGTCAGGTCCAGGGCATCCTGGGAGAAGACAGGCCTCCATAAGAGGGGGGCTGAGCTCACTGCAAAGCCTCCACAAAGATCGACCAAGTACCCATTCCTCACCTCCAAGAAAGCTCCATCTTGGATGATGCCTGAGCACCCATGTCCTGCACACACTCACTGCATGCCCTTAGGGAGCTAACAGGGCAGGAAAGGAGAAAGACAGTGGGCTCATTGCTAGGCTCTGGAGGGCCACACGAAGGCCTCTCTGTGGATCATCACCCACTCCACACCACACTCAGATTAGCGGTACAAACTACATGCCACAACGTTCACAACACCTAGCAAAAAAATGCAAGGCAGTATTACTTCCCCACCTGCAGACTGCACACAGTCTTTGAGCCAGAGACTGGGGTTTAAATCTCAGAAGCCTTGGTCTCTGGTCTTTCAGCCAGGGATGAGCCTTCACTGTGTCTCAGTGCTCAGATGTATAACGGAAACTCTGCAACAGTACTTTTCTCATGGAGATGACAGAGAACAATAAGAATTTGTTCTATAAGAATGGTTTTAAGAGTGTTCTTGTCATCAGAAAAGTTGTAGGTATATTTCAAAGTAGAACTGGTGATTTTTATAAAGTCTGAGTATTGAATGAAGGAGCAATTGTATAACTTATACACTGGAGGGAAGAAAAGGTCTCAGTGAAACTTGTATAACTTTTATATTTCCATGCCATCAAATATAGGCTAAAATATCAATTTTGTAAATCTCTTTTAAATGGAAACTATTGAAACCAGGTAAAGACACAACAAAGAAAGAAAATTACAGGCCAATATCTCTGATGAACATAGATGCTAAAGTCCTGAACAAAATATTAGCATACTGACTTCCGGCCAAGATGGAGGTATAGGTGGAGACACTGTGCCTCCTCTTACAACCAAGATTAAGGACAACAAAAATACAGAACCAAAAAACCCCCAACCAGAACAGATAAAAAATTGAATTGTACGGAAGTCTGACAACGATTAACCCAGACTGGTAAGAGGGGCAGAGTCGGTGGCTGGTGGAAGAGGGGTCACGGCAGGAAAAAGCAGTGGCTAGTGGTCCTGGGAGCACAGGTAGCAGTTGGCACACCCCAGGTTTGTGGGCAGTGGTTACCGAGCACGGGGAGGCAATGAGCAGACCAAATGAGGCGCACAAGGCAGCTGACCGTGGTCACATATTCACACGCAGATAAACCAGGCGAAGGCAGGCAGCAAGACAGACTGCAATGCAGGGCCCCAGTGCTAGGAAATAAAGCCTAAAAGCACCAATTGAAAACATGTGTGGGGGTTGAAGTGCCGGGAGAGAATCCCAGCCTCACAGGAGAGTTCGTTAGAGAGACCCACAGGGTCCTAGAATGTACACAACCCCACCCACATGGAAATCAGCACCAGAAGGGCCCAATTTGCTTGGGGAAAGGGGCGGAAGGAACTAGATTCCAAGAGACAGCAGACCAAGCGCCATTCCTCCCTCTCAGTTCCTGCCCCCACATCCAACATCACAACCCAGCAACTGGGTTGCCCCACCCTGGTGAACACCTAAGGCTCCACCCCTCACTACATAACGGCCGGGACCAGACCCCCCCCAAAAAAAATGGCTCAAACAGCAGAACAGATCAAAGCCCCAGAGCCAATTCTTCTAAGCAACCAAGAGATAGCCAACCTATCAGATGCACAGCTCAAAGCACTGGTGATTAGGAAGCTCACAGAATTGGTTGATTTTTGTCACAAATTAGATGAACAAATGAAGGCTACCATAAGTGAAATGAAGGAAAATGCGCAGGGAACCAGTAGTGATGGGAGGAAAACTGGGACTCAAATCAATGGAGTGGGCCAGAAGGAAGAAAGAAACAAACAAACAGAAAAGAATGAAGAACAAGAATTCAAAAAAATGAGGAGAGGCTTAGGAACCTCCAGGACATCTTTAAACATCCCAACATCTCAATTTTAGGGGTACCATAAGGGGAAGAGAAAGAGTAACAAGTGGAAAACTTATTTGAACAAATAATAAAGGAAAACTTCCCCAGTCTGGCAAAGGAAATAGACTTCCAGGAAGTCCAGGAAGCTCAGAGAGTCCCAAAGAAGGTATACCCAAGGAGCAACATACCAAGGCACATCATAATTACATTACCCAAGATTAAAATGAAGGAGAGAATTCTAGAAGCAGAAGGGATAAGGGCACAGTCACCTACAAAGGAGTTCCCATCAGACTGTCAGCTGATTTCTCAAAAGACACCTTCCAGGCAAGAAGGGGCTGGAAAGAAGTATTCCAAGTCGTGAAAGTCAAGGACCTACATCCAAGATTGCTCTATCCAGCAAAGCTGTCATTTAGAATGGAAGGGCAGATAAAGCGCTTCTCAGATAAGGTCAAGTTAAAGGAGTTCATCATCACCAAGCCCTTAGTATATGAAATGTTAAAGGGACTTATCTAACAAAAAGAAGATAAAAAATAGGACAGTAAAAAGACAGCAAACTCACAGATATTAACAACCACACCTAAAACAAAAGCAAACTAAGCAAACCACTAGAACAGGAACAGAACCAGAGAAATGGAGATCACATGGAGGGTTAGCAACAGGGGAGTGGGAGGGAGAGAGAGGGGGAAAAGGTACAGAGAATAAGTAGCATAGACGGTGGGTAGAAAATAGACAGGGGGAGGGCAAGAATAGTGTGGGAAAAGTAGAGGCTAAAGAACTTATGACACATGGACATGAATTAAAGAGGGGGAATGTGGGTGGGAGGGGGTGTGCAGGGTGGAGGGGAATGATGGGGGAGAAACGGGACAACTGCAATAGCATAATCAATAAAATATAATTAAAAAAATTAGCAAACTGGACCCAACAATACCTTAAAAAGATCATACACCATAATCAAGTGGGATTTATTCCAGGGATGCAAGGATAGTACAATATTCACAAATCAATAAATATGATACATCACATAAAATGACAGACAAAAATCACATAATCATATCAATAGATGTAGAAAGAGCATTTGATAAAATCTAGCACCTGTTTATGATAAAAAAAAAAACACTCAGCAAAGTGGGAACAGAGGGAGCATACCTCAACATAATAAAGGCCATTATGAAAACCTACAGCCAACATCATACTCAATGGGCAAAAACTAAGTGTTTCCCTTAAGATCATGAACAACACAGTGGTGTCCATTTTCACCACTCTTATTCAACATAGCACTGAAAGTCCTAGCCATAGCGATCAGACAAGAAGAAATAAGAGGCATTCGAATTGGAAAGGAGGAAGTAAAATCGTCATTATTCCTAGAAAACATGATATTGTATATAGAAAACCTATAGGCTCCACAAAAAAAACTACTTGACCTAATAAATGAATTTAGCAAAGTAGTGAGATACAAAGTCAATATTCAGAAATTAATAGCATTTTTATACATCAATAATGAACTATCAGAAAGAGAAACTAAGAAAACAGTCTCATTTACTATTGCAACAAAAAATAATAATAAATACATAGGAATAAATTTAACCAAGGAGGTAGAAGACCTATGCTCAGAAAATTATAGTACACTGAAAAAAGAAATTGAGAAAGATATGAAAAAGTGGAAGCATATCCCGTGTTCATTGATTGGAAGAATTAACATCATTAAAATGTCCATACTACTCAAAGCAACCTATAGATTCAGTACCATTCCCATTAAAATACCAATGGCATATTCCACAGATCTAGAACAAATATCCCAGAAATTTATATGAAACCAAAAAAGACACCAAGTAGCCTCAGCAATCTTGAGAAAGAACAAAGTTGGAGGGATCACAATACCTGATATCAAACTATACTACAAAGCCACTGTAATCAAAACAGTCTGGTCCAAAAAATAAAAATAAATGGAAACACATAGATCAATGGAACAGGATAGAAAGCCCAGAAATAAACTCATGTCTTTATGGTCAATTAATATTTGACGAAGGAGACAAGAGCTTACAATGGAGTAAAAATAGTCTCTTCAATAGTGTTGGGAGAACTGGACTGGTATATGCAAAAAAATGAAACTAGACCACCAACTTACACCATACAATTGAATCTACTCAAAACAGATAAAAGGCTTAAATATAAGTCATGATACCATAAAAATCCTACAGGAAAACATAGGCAGTAAAATTTCAGGTATCTTGTGTAGCAATATTTTTGCTGATACATCTCCTAGAGCAAGGGAAATAAAGGGAAAAATAAACAAATGGGACTGCATCAAATTAAAAGCTTCTGCACAGCTAAAGGGACCATCATTAAAATGAAAACAGAACCAGCAGTATGGGAGAACATATTTGCCAACAATACATCAGACAAGTGTTAATTCTCCAAAATATATTCCAAAATACATAAAGAACATATACAACCCAACACTAGGAAGGCAAACAATCCAATTAAAAAATGGGCAAAGGACCTGAATAGACACTTCTCCAAAGAGAACATACAGATGGCCCAGAGACATATGAAAAAAATGCTCAAAATCACTAGCCATCAGAGAGATGCAAATTAAATCTACAATGAGATATCACCTCATGCCTGACAAAATGGCTATCATTAATAAATCAATAAACAACAAGTGTTGGAGAGGTTTTGGAGAAGAGGGAACCCTAGTGCACTGTTGGTGGGAATGCAGACTGGTGCAGCCACTGTGGAAAACAGTATGGAATTTCCTCAGAAAACTAAAAATGGAACTGCCTTTTGACCCAGCGATTCCACTGCTGGGAATACACCCTAAGAATCCCCAAACACCAATTCAAAAGAATTTATGCTCCCCAATGTTCATAGCAGTGCTATTTACAATATCCAAGATTTGGAAACAGCTTAAGTGCCTATCAGTAGATGAGTGGGTAAAACAACTGTGGCATATTTGCACAATGGAATACTACACAGTAGTAAAAAGAAGGAATTCCTACCTTTTGCAACAGCATGGATGGACTTGGGGACTATTATACTAAGTAAAATAAGCCAGTTGGTGAAAGGTAAATACCATATGATCTCACTTATAAGTGGAATCTAATGAGCAAAATAGATCTAGAGTCATAGAATCATGGAACAGTCTGACAGCAGTAAGAGAAGAGAAAGGAGGTGGGACTGACTGAAAGAAGATGAAGGGTCCTGGCTGGTGTGGCTCACTGGTTGAGTGCTAGCCTGCGAATGAAAGGGTCACTGGTTCGATTCCCAGTCAAGGGCACATGCCTAGGTTGCAGGCCAAGTCCCCAGTAGGGGGTGTGGGAGAGGCAACCACACATTGATGTTTCCCTACTTCTCTTTCTCCCTCCCTTCCCTCCTCTAAAAAATAAATAAATAAAATCTTTTTAAAAAAGTAGATGAAAGGATTAGTCAAAGAACATATATGAAGGACCCATGGATATGAACAATGGATGGAAATTGACTATGGGTGGAGGGGAACAAACGGGGAAAGTGGGACAACTGTAATAGCATAAACAATAAAATTTTTAAAAAATAAAAATAAATGGAAACTCTTGGCCTTCTTGACCTTACATGAAAGAACTGATATTTTAAGTTGATTATTTTATTGTAAATTATTCCATCCTAACTTTTAAAATTTGGTTAAATGCTTTTCTTGTTAAATATTCAAAAAATAAAAACTAGAAGTTAAAAATATTTTACCACTCTCAGTTCTGTGCCTGGCTCCTGGCACATGCCTGACACAGCAGCTCTTATTCTCTGTCAGCCCTATTACTACTGCGGTGTGCCACCTGCCATTTATAGGTTCATCCATTCTTCCTCGTTAGACTGTGAGCATCTCTGGAGAAGGCTGGGATGTGGCTCCTTCACATTTGCATCCTCAGGCCTTGGTCAAACACAGAAGTCAGGGGCTGGGGGAAGGAGAAGAGGACTGCTCACAATCAGGGTGGAAAAGGGCAGGTACATCAACAGGAAGGTTTAGTAAGGAGTCTGAGGAGATGCTGAAAAGCTGTTTTCTCATAGGTCTTCCCAGCTATTTCAACATGGCCCTGCCGGAGGGTGCTGGGGCTCTTAGTGGGGGTGGAAGGGTCCTGAGTTAGCCAGGATGCAGGACTGCTGCCACCCACACTCTTAGCCTCTTTCGGCCTCTGTCTCTACACCTGCAAAATGGGTTCACAACAGCAGCTACTGTACAGAATAGAGATGAACCAAGGCAGTCTGCAGGAAGCCCTATGTGCAATGCGAACCCCAGTGAGCAGTTAGCAAGTTGGCTCTCAGAGCCAGGGTGGATAAGGCTGAGGGCAGGTAGCCTGTTAGAAAAGGCCCCTGAGCCCAGAGCAAGCCAATGAAGCAGCACTGACCAGGTATGACGGGTGGGGAGAAGTGTTTAAAGATGTTGGGATGAAGATTTCTTAAGCAGTGGGGTAGGAGATGGATAAGGCAACCTCCAAGTTGCTTTGAGCCTCTGGTTACTCTGACCCACACTCAGACACACCCCTTTCCCACCCACCCGTCATCTACTTCATGGCTTCCCTTACCTGGGCTGCTAAGATGCAAACAACCTGTATGCCCCTCCCCACACCCTAATCCCCACTCCCCATCCAGCAGATACGTAAACCTGTTCACCTGTGGACTGGATGGCTTCACTATGCCAAGGCCACTTTGCTCCACCTTCCATGCCAGCCTAGCCACAGCACCCCTGTTAAAACAGGGGCTCAAATTCCAGCTCCACCACACATCTACCAGGGTCCTGACTCCGAACACATTCTCATGTTGGTATTACAAACCATACGTGTATGACATATGCCTGACAGAGGGCTGGGACAGAGCCACATTGAAGGGGGAAGCCATTGGGTGGACACGCACACAGATCTGACAATTCGGCAGGCTGGACATCTGACAATATGCTTGTTATGCAAATTTAAGAAATGGGGCACAAGACCTACCAATGCTTGTCTGGGCTCGAAGGAAGGCAAGGGAACCTGCTGGGGCCATGAAATGAAGACGGCTAACCAGATAAGAACAGAGTGGCCAGCTCCTGTTGCCGGGCTTTGCAAAGGAGAAAGCTTTGAAATTTAAGGTCATGAGGGCAGGAGACCAGGACTCAAGACCCACCGAGCAAGACACTGGAAAAGAGCACTTAATGGACAGACTTCCAGGGAGAGGGAGGGGGTAGGCTGTAAAAATACACTCCCCACCCCAACAAAGCTGGGCAACAAGCAGGTGAGTCTGACTTGGCCAGAATAGCGGGTGAGAGAGTGAGTGTGGGCAACCAGAATCTCCTGGGATCTGTAACTTCATTCCTGCCTCTGTGCAGATTTAGGGCTTAAATTTATTCTCCTGCATGTCCCAAGGGCTCCCAAGCCAAGAGGGAAGACTGGTCCCAGGCAAGTGATTCCCTGAAGGAGAACAAAGATAAGGGTCCTGGGCAGTAACTCTCACTGCTACAGAGTGTTAAATGGACAGGTAAAAATGTACCAGAGGGGAGAGCCAGCAGTGAGGTTAGACCCCCAAGGACATCAGAAAAAGAATAGTCAGATAGAAAATATAAAGAGAGCAGGATGGGTGCTGGGGTCTCCCTGTTCGACCACGTCCTACCTGTGTGACTTTGGCCAAATTGCTAACCTCTCTGTGTTCCAGTTTCTCCACTATAAAATAGGAAGGCTAACCACCCACTTATTTAGGGCTAGGAAAAAATTAACCAAGGTAAACCATTTAGCACAGAGCCTGGCATGAGAAAGTGGCCACATTTATTGCAATGTCTATTGATGACAGCAGTAATAATTCCTTCTAAGAGAGCTGTGAGGTAAGGACTAGAAATCTTCATTTATTTTCAATTACAGATGAGGAAACTGAGGCCAAGAGAAAGGTCGGCCTTGCTTCGGTCACCCAGCTGGTGGCTTACAGAACTGAGCTGCACACTTTGCTTCTAACACCCACACAGACAAAAAAAAAAAAAAAACTGTCCCCAGGGATTAAATGACTCCAAGAAAGGAGAATGGGTCCCTTAATCAGACCAAGAGTGGAGTATGCACATTAAAAAGATCATACACCATGATCAAGTGAGATTCATCCCAGGGATGCAAGGATGGTACAACATTTGCAAATCAATAAATGTAATGCATCACATAAAGAAAAGGGAAGACAAAAATCACATGATATCAGTAGATCTGGAGAAAGCATTTGATAAGGTACAGCACCCATTTATGATTAAAACACTCAGCAAAGTGGTAGTACAAGGAGCATTCCTCAACATAATAAAGGCCATATATGAGACACCTACAGCCAACATCACACTCAATGGGCAAAAACTAAAAGCTTTCCCACTAAGATCAGGAATAAGACAAGGATGTCAGCTTTCACCACTTCTATTCAACACAGTATTGGAAGTCCTAGCCACAATGATCAGACAAGAAAGAGATATAAAAGGCATCCAAATTGGAAAGGAGGAAGTAAAACTGTCACTGTTTGCAGATGATATCGTAGTATACAGAGAAAATCCTATAGACTCTACCAAAAAAATTACTCTACCTAATAACTGAATTTGGCAAAACAGCAGGGTTCAAAGTCAATATTCAGAAATCAAAGACATTTTTATACACCAAGAAAGAAAGATCAGAATCAGAAATCAAGAAAAAATTCCCATTTGCTATGGCAACAA
This sequence comes from Anoura caudifer, assembly GCA_004027475.1. NCBI lineage: Eukaryota > Metazoa > Chordata > Mammalia > Chiroptera > Phyllostomidae > Anoura > Anoura caudifer. The sequence continues at coordinate 22,440 of PVKU01007408.1, forward strand.
GAAAAATAAAGTACGTAGGAATAAACCTTACCAAGGAGGTGAAAGACCTATATTCAGAAAACTGTTACACAACAATGAAGAAAGAAATTGAGGAAGATACAAATAAATGCAAGCATGTACCATGTTCATGGATTGGAAGAATCAACATCATCAAAATGTTCATATTACCCAAAGCAATTTATAGATTCAACACAATCCCTGTTAAAGTACCAATGGCATATTTCACAGATATAGAACAAACATTTGATGAAATTACAGGCACTGTTAGAAGGTACAGAGAGAGGCTTCCCCTGCTTTAGTTTTCTCCATAACCTTCCTTCTATTTTAGACTTATTTATTTTCTGTTTCTCCCACCATACCTGCCACCTCCATTGCCCCTCTAGAACATAATTTCCTTGAAGGCAAGCACTTTGTCATGTTCCCTGTTGTGCATACAGTAAATATTTGTCAAATGAATAAATGAATGAATGAAAGAAAGCTCCAAACAGTGGCCGAAAACATATGACCTTTATTTAGTGCTTTCATATAGGTGCTTTGGAAAGTATGCTCACATGTTCCTAAAGAGAGCAACCCAACTGAAGTTCAGAGAGGCTCTGCAAGGGTACAGGGTAGTGATGAACTCCAGCCCATCCATCACGACTACCCCTAGGATGTCAGCACAGAGTTCACCAGAGGCTTGGGGTTTTGGTTTTGTTTGGGGGTGGGGGAGAAGGGTGGAAAGAAAGTAACATTTGTTGAACATCTCTGTGTGCCAGAACCACATTTGGCTCTCTGTGTGGTACTGTGCAATAGTCCCTTTGGAGAGACACCATTTCCCCACAATTTTATAGGTGAGGAAACAGAGGCTCTGAGAAGAAATGTGATTCACTGAGGCCACCCACGTAGAAAACGGCCAGAACTGGGATTCAAGGCCCAAGTTGGTAGTGTCTGTCCTCAGTCCTAGCCTACCTCCCTTCCTGGCTCCTTGCTGCATCTGACAGCTTACCATAGCCAAATTCCTTTGGTTCTTATCAAAATGCCTTTATTTTTGTCAAGAGATGCCACTCAGTTGTTAGTAGTTAAGACTTACCAATTAATAATTTTTAAGACCCCATCAACTCAGAGGATCTAAGCTTGCTAAGCCAGGAACAGGGTTTGATGGTAGTGAAAAGGTAGAAATAAATCCCTGAATCTTAAAATCTCAGACTCTCGGGGTGTGAAGCCACATTGATCTCCAGCAATCTACACCGTCTTCACTGCATCCCTCCCCCCCAAGATGACTAACAACTCCTTATTTCATTAGTGGGGAAACTGAGGCTCAGAGAGGTGACTTGCCCAGGAAGAGTCAAGATGCAGGCCCAGAGGTCACACACAGTCTGTAACAAATCCAGAAGGCTCCCCCAGACCCTGACCATGCTCAGCGTTTGGAGAAGGACCAATCCCTCAGCCTGTGAATGCCCCACCCCTCTGGCAAGTTGGGTGATTTCCTGAATGCCATCTCATTTGTCTTTTACAATAAATCTGCAAGAATGGTTCAAAGACATATGTTTTATTGTTGCAGAAATGCAGCGAAACAATATACCCAATGGCACATAGTTCATAATAAGCATAGCAAAGTCATAAAACTGTTTACTACTTATCAGACTCTGTTCTAAGCACTCAGTATAGATCAACTCACTTCATCCTGCAACAGTACTATGAGGTGTGGGCCATTATTATCTACATTTCACAGATGCAGAAATTGAGGCCCAGAAAGGTGATGTAACCTGCCAAGGATTCTAACTTGGTCAGCCCAGCTCCAGCATCTGAGCTACTCTCTCCCTCAAGGGCATGATATCCACTCCAGTCTTACTGACCCCAGCCCCAGCTCTTTCCTGGAACTACCCCAGGGGGCAGTGAGCAGCAGACACTGCACTTGACCATCACTGACCACATGCTCTCCAGGAGCAGACTCACCCCTCCTCTGCCCTGACCATCCACCTCTTACCTCATGCCCATGAACAGAGGAAGAACCTGCAGCAAAGTCAGCCCCCACCCTTGGCGGGATTTAGACATGCCTTGACTTCACGGGGGCCAGAGAGAGAGATCAAATCACTCAGCAGCAGCTGAGGGCTCTGAAGAATGCAGGATAGGACAGTGTCTGAGTAGTGGGCATCTGGTGTGGTAACTTCTGACCATGGAGGAGCCAGCTATGAGGCTCTTTGTGCAGAGAGAGAGGGCTCTGGGCCCAGGGCAAACTGTTTGATGATGGCCCCTGACGTGGTGTAACCTGTGATGGGAGCAAGTGAGCTAGGGGTTGTGGGGGTAGCTGAAACTATACAGAGGGCAGTGGCAGGTCCTGCTGGCCCCTACCATCCTGCCCTGGGCAGAAGCCCCAGTGTCCCTGGAATCAGAGAGTAGACTGACATGAAGCCCATGGTTCCTCCTGGGACAACAGGTTCAAGGAGGTCAGGAGACTTGCCCAAAGTCTCCAGTGACTCAGTGAGACCAGGGGGATTGGAACCAGGGCCTCCTGATTCCCAGAATGGAATCCTCACCCTCATCTCCACCACATCCTTCTTAACTCTCAATTCACCCCTATCTCCAAGTAAAATTTCCAACCAGAAGCTCAGGTGGCTTCAGCTCATAACTCCAATAAAATGGAACTTGTCAGTCCCTCCTCTCTGCTCCTTATTATGCTGGAGGACCCTGAGCAAGGATTCTGCCTCCCTTGAGTCTTAGCTTCCCCATCTTTGAAATGGGAACGACCAAAAGGACACGTCCAGGTTGCCCTGAAGATTTAATGAAACTCCTGTGTAAAAAACCTGACCTCTAGATCCATATTATCACTGAGATGAAAATGAGGAGCCCAACTGACGCCCTCCACACATTCCAGCTCCATAACAATCCTGGCGGGTACAGAGGAAATAAACTGATGTCCAGGCCTGCCCGAAAGATTCCATTGCACCACCCTGTGCAGCCACTGTAAATGGTTTGCACCGGAATATTATCTGGGTGTATTTACGGTATCTTACTGGAAACCACAAAGTGCATTGTATTTTTTTTTCTTTTTCTATTTAAAGCCAATGGGTCAGAGAGTGAGCAATCTGCAGTGACACAAGCTAAAATATATGATCATTTGGAAAATATACAGATGGAAAAAGGTTGCTTTTGCCAACCCTGTGGCAGGACAATTCACAGCCCTACTGGGCTCAGAATGCCACATCTGGCTGTCTCCATCTAAAGGAACTAGAGAGCCTCTCAATGAACAACCAGGAAAACTGGGGAAGCAGGGAATATGTGTTTGGACTGAGCCTGGTTAAGGCAGTAGGCCACCGGAGATGGGACCTAGGGGAGGGGCACATGCGGGCCCTCACCTTTTAAACTTCCCTCCCACCTGAGTTCCATCCAAGGGTCTCTCTTTCTACCAGGCAAGGAAGAGAGCTCTGCTGACCTCCCATCAAGGATCAACACCTGCTTCTTCCTGCCTCCGTGCCTTTGCACATTTTGTTCCTTCAGCCTAGAAATACCCTTCCTCTCCTATCTGCTTAGAAACAGAAAATACAGCCCAGTGGTTTCAAAGCAGGGCCCTGTAGGCTGATAAACCCAGGTTCACATCCTGGCTCCACTTCTCAGTGGCTGGATCTTGAGTAAATTAACTGACCTCTCAAGGCCTCAGTTTCCTCATTTGAAAATGGGAATAATAAATACCTGCCTCCTAAAGGGAGTAAATAAACCAAGGCAAACGACTTGCCTGCACAATACCTGATAAGAGATTAATAAGCAGTAGCTCTTTTTAAAAAAGAATTTATTTACTTATTTATTTTTAGAGAGAAGGGAAGGGAGGGAGAAAGAGAGGGAGAGAAACATCAATGTGTGGTTGCCTCTCCTGCAACCCCTACTGGGGACCTGGCCTGCAACCCAGGCATGTGCTCTGACTAGGAATTGAACCAGTGGCCCTTTGGTTCACAGGCCTGTGCTCAATACACTGAGCTACACCAGCCAGGGCAGCAATAGCTCTTATTAGGTGCATTACTAGTTAACCATACCCATCGAGATACAGCTACAGTGTCCCTTTTCTGAGAGACCTCCCTGAGTTCCCTCCCTCTGCTCGTGGCCCAGCACCTTAGCCATTCTTATTTTGTGTTGAATTAAATGAGCAGTCTCTTCCCACCAGGCTGTGGTAACCTGGATTATTTATCTGCAAAGCCTCAAGTTGAATGAATGAATGACTGTGGATGTACAAGTGTCTATGTGTGTGTCTGCCTGTCTGTCCACCATATGAAAACTGGACTTGTCTCAAAAACAGCAGCAGGACAAATAAAACCCAGGATGGTATAAGTCTTGCAAAAATGCAAATGAGAGAAAATGCCCTTTGTTGGCTGTGTTCAAGACAAGAATAGGGAAAGAAAGGGTCTTTGCTCAGGCAGGATGGCACATTGTTAATGGCAGAAAGAATGTGGAGCTGGCCCCCTCCCTCGCTTCTGTCTCTCTCACTGGAAAGGTCTTCCAATCCATCCCTCTGAGCAGTCCTTAGCTCACCAGACATGTACTCCATCCACTTTCAGAGCCCCAGAGGGGTAAAAAGATGGATTTGTGCATGGCATGCAGATTCCCAGAGTAGGGATCCTAGGCCAGCCACTCACCCAAGGCAGAGAGAGGGGAGCTGCTGAAGTGACTGCTCAAGAGGAGAAATGGTGACAAATGTGACAGCAGAAGAAGCCCAGAAATGTACCAAAGTTACCCAGTCTGTAGAGGAGGGTGGCCCCCAGAGCTGAATCCTAGGTCATCTGTGCCCATCCCTGGAAAAATTCTGACAGGGAAGCACCAAACAGGAGGTCATGAGTATTTGGGAAAGAACGCAGCTGTCCCCAGGAGAAAACATCAGGAAATCACCATTTCTTTGTTGACAATAATGCTAGAGACAGAGCAAATCTCTATATGTGCTAAGAATTTGATTATCTTCCCACTTCCTGTCCTCGCCTGACATGGGCAAGAAAAACTCTTCCAACATTTCCCCTGTTAGGCAAACCCTGAGTCTTGAACATAAAACCCTGCAGCTTGACGGTCCCCACCTCTATCTCTAGCCTCCTTCTGCCTTCCCTACACCACATCCTGCAGTGCAGGTGCCCAATGACTCTGGCCCCTGGCTCCTGGCTGGGTCACATCTAGGAGCTGTCCTTGGCAGCTCCTTCCCGGTCACCCCCTTCCTCTCCTGGGTTGTGAGCCAGCCCATTCCAGTTGAGCCCTGCAGGCAGCCTTCATGCTCCAGTCCGCCTGCTCATCCACCCAGAGCCCTCTTCTCTTCTACCAGATCCCAGAGCATATTGCAGCCCTGACCTTGTGGTCTGTCCCCACTAGTCCATGGGCCCTGAGGGATTCATCAGCTGTTTACCACTCAGAAGATTCTACTTAATACTTGTGGGACAGATAAATAAATAAATGGGTGGACATGTAGGGTGGGGGGGCATGATGTGTGATCCCATGAACATTAATTTATACGAATTCAAGAAAATGCCCATAGGGAAAGATAAATTAAAATACTGTATGAGCAGGAATATAAATTGGTGTACCCACCATGGAAAAGAGTATGGAGGCTTCTCAAAAAATTAAAACTAGAATTACCCTATGTCCAAAAAATCCCACTCTGGGTATATGTCTGAAGACAATGGTATCACTATCTTGAAGAGATGTCTGCAGTCCCGTGTTGACTGCAGCATGATTTACAACAGCCAAGACACGGAAACAACCTAAGTGTCTATGAAAATGAACAGATAAAGAGGAGGCGGTACATATGAGCAATGGGATATTATTCAGCCATAAAAAAAAAAAAATGAAATCTTGCCATTTGAAGTAACGTAGATGCACTTTGAGGACATCATGTTAAGCAAGATAAGTCAGAGAAAGACAAATACCATGTGATCTCACTATATGTAGAATCTAAAAAACTAAAAACATATATATGTATGTTTTGGATGTGTGCCCTTCATTCTCTACACCACTGTACAAACCTTATACGACCACATGAATGTTTTAGTACTTGTATATAAAACCAGGTATTCTGAATGTTGTGGCTTATTTAAAGGACTTTCAAGGGTAATGTTGACCAGAATTACATTTCACTACCCACAGCAATGTCAGAAGCTAGCATGTGCCTCTGCTGTGGCCTTGGGGAAAGATGCTGGACTTGGGGGTGAGTGAATATGCGCTGGTGGATTCTGGTTAGTGCAGAACCCACATGATAAGCATGGTCACCCTGCGAAGGTCTCCAGCACGGTGTTTCCTGATGCGGGTGTCTCTGAAGAGCAGCTCCACCAGAGTGTCACTGAGTCCAAGGTCAGAGAGGAGTGGACCCTCCAGGGGAAGCTGCTGCCTTGTCTGCAGGACTTTTCAGAACCTTTAATTTGCTGGTGGAAACTCTGGTTCTCTTGGGCAGGAAGTACAGTGCTCTGGGTTCACAAATGTATCATTCCAGGACCCCCACCCCACGCCCTTATTTTCCCAGAAAAGCTGGCTGAGGGAGTGGAGACTAGTGTTCTGCTGAACAGATCCTGGGAACAGATCCTCTTCGGTCAGGCCACTGGGGAGGGGTCTTCCCTAGGCCTTGACTTAGTCAACATTTTATCCCACTGGAAGGCAATCTAGAGTGGAAAGGAGAGCTAACGCAATGCTGGGCTAAAATGGATGAACAGGAAAATGTGCAGGAATGAATGTTCAGTCTTGTATTTGGGTCAAGAATGAAAAGTCTTCAATCACACAACAGAGAGAACAGAGTGAACACAGTGTTTCCTGTGTGTGAAGTGCCACCCAGACCTGAGAGTCCTCAAGCGCTCAGAACAACTGTTAGCACGTTGGGCAGAGAGGAGCTGAACTGCCTGGGAGTCATTTCCTCATGGGTTTCCTGAGCACCTACTGTGTGCCAGGAGAACATGGCCGACAGTCCCTGGCTCCATGAACTTCCCCATGTCTGGTATGAAGACTGATGCTGGATGCATTATAACACAGTAAGAAAAGTCACTTCTGAAAGAGGTAAGAACTGTAAAAGCAGCAGCACTGGGTGAACTCCTGGTGTGGGGGTAGGGGTGTTCTCAGGCCAGATGGTCAAGGAAGGCCTTCTGGAGGAAGCAGCATTTGAGTGGAGACCTGCATAATGCTGGGTGGGCAGGTTACCTACCATCACTCAGCAGCTTCTCCCTGCCACTCTTCTGTTCCTCCTCATACTCCAGAAGGAATTAGGGTAAGGGCCTGTCCCCATACCCACTGAGCCTGTGGTGAATATGCCCTCAGGTGCCAGGCACTGTATCAGAGGGTTTTGCTCCTTCAAAGACATACCTTCTGCCCAAGAGACAGATGATAACAATTCAACTATGGTTTATGGTGCATGTGCAATGTGCCAGGCACAGTTCTGAGTGCCTCACAGGGAATACGTAATTTCTTCCTCTCACACCTAGGAGATAGGCACTGTTATCATGGCTGTCTGGTCAAGATTCTTGGCTGGGGAAAGAACCGAGCAGGTGGCTTCAGGGCTGAACCATTACAAAGCACTGCAGAATGAATGAACAGATCAAGATTATACCCTAAAGTAATGAAGTGATAGGAAGAAATGGGGAGGTAAAGAATGGATAGGGATGGGCATCTCCACTCCACAGGAGAGCCATGAAGCTTCTCTTGGGGTGGGTGACATGTGATCCCAGAATGGAAGAACAGAAGGGTACCCAAGCAGAGGAAACAGCCAGGGCAAAGGCCCTGAGGTTGAAAGTACTTTCACATGCTTAAGGTTCAGAAGAAGGCCAGCAGGGCTGGGGTGGAGATAGGGTTGGCATGAAAGTCACAGAAGTCTGTAAGGGTAAGGGACCAGGGGGGCTTGTCAGTATTTTATTCCCAGAGCAATAGGAAACCAAGGTAGGGTTTTACACAGGGGTGTCATGATCAGAGAACATGGGAAAGATGCCACGCTGAATGGCTGTGTGGACGGGGGAGGCAAGAGTATATTAGGAGGCTGATGGAGTTGTCTGGGCAACAACTTTCTAAAGATGGAGGTCTGAACCAGGAAGTGGTTGTGGAGGTGGTGAGAAGTGGACAGGCTGGTAGAGTCAAGATAGTGAGCTTAGATCAGCAATTGAACCCATAGCTTCTCCCATTTCATTCTACGTCTTCCTATTCTGTTGCAACAAAAATCAAATCTAGAAAGGCATCCCCAGCTCCTCATGCTCATCTTCATCTGAGATGGGTGTGCAGGCCTCATGGGAGGGACCAAGGGATGTCCTCTGATGGCCCTAACCGAGCAGATGCCAGGGCCTTACATCCTGTATAATGCTGCTGCCACTTGGCAAGCTGGCCCATGTGACTCCCCCGTTCTGCAGATGGCCAGACTGAGATGAGAAAGGTGAGGTACTTGCTCAGAGGCACCAGCAAGGGAGTGGTGGGGCTGGGATGGAAACTTGGCTGTGTGACTTGGATACCTGTACTTGTTTGGCTGCCCCACAACCCAGCAACAAGACAAGGTTCTCAAGGTCATGGCATGCTCAACAATCTTAAATCTAGCAGGTGCACACAAACAAAAGAATCTCTCAGGAACAGTGAACTGCTATCGATCTCAGTCCTGCCACAAAATAGTCATGTGCCTTTAGTCAGTCTCCACCTTGCTCCAAGCCTGAGATGAAGGCATCCTTTCTGGAATGGATGAGACCAGATGAGGTGGCAAATGAAAATCACATAGGGGAAGGGCTGTGTCAGCTCCAGGCCCCTACTTGTCCTCAATGAAAATGTGAAAGACAAGAGATTGAAGCCCCTTTTAACCCAGCCTCTCTGAGGTGCTGCCAAGCCAGTCCATACTCTGCTCCCTGCATCATGATATAACCATGATGGCCCAAACTGAGGGGAGAACACACAACTCCAAGAAAAATGGGCAAAAAGCATGAATAGGCAACTCCCAGAAGAGTAAACATACACAGCCAGTAAATGCAGGAAGAGATTTCAACAGCATCACTTTTCAGTGAAGTGCAAACCAAGACGATTGTGAAAAAGCATCTCACACCCATTCCTTAGGCAAAAATGAAGATGTCTGGATGATACCAAATGTTGAAGAGGCTATAGATCAACACTGTTTGCTGATGGGAGTGGCACTTGGCACAATCACTGTGGAAATCAGGTTGATGTTCTTACCCTGTGACCAGCAATTCTAATCCTTTGTATGCACCCAAGGAAAATGCATGTGCATGGATGCCAGGAGACCTGCGGTGGCACTGTTAGTGACAGCAAAGGTTTAAGGCAGCCCACATGCCCCACAACCCAAAGCATGGGTGCACATTGGGGTCTATTTACCATAGCTAAAATGAATCAATAGCCCAGAGTGGTGTGGCTCAGTTGGTTAGAGCATCATCCGGGTTCAATTCCCAGTCAGGGCACATTCTTAGGCTTGGCTACAGTTGGGGTACATACAAGAGGCAACTGATCGATGTTCTCTCACACTGATGTTTCTTTTCCTTCTCCCTAAAGTACCTCTCTCCTTTTCCCTCTCTCTGAAACAAATAAGCATGTCTTTGGGTGAGGGTAAAAAAAAAAAAAACAACAACAAAAAACAAAACACAGAATCAACAGCAGCTACCAGGAAGATAAATGAGTGAAAAATTCCAAAAGATTGCATATAGTGTGATACTTTTCTTTACAAAATTAAATACCAGGTTGGCAAAAAAAATCCATATGGTTTTTTTCTATAAAAGAAGAGACCCATTTTTCATTTTCACCAATAACTTTATTAATTTGAATATTTTGAGTATATCAGCTATTTCTTATGTGGTATAATGTTGATTGTTCTCAATTAATGTCTCAACTTGATCACTGTCAACTTCAGCTGGTCTACCCAACAGACCACGAAGCATCATTCAGAGAGAGATTTCCAGTATGAAAATTTGCAAACCACTTTTGACACATTCGATCAACCACAGTACCTTCTCCATACACTGCACAAATCTTTTTTGAATTTCAGTTGCATTTTTACCTTTCTTTAAATAATAAAGCATAATATGCTGAAATTTTTGCATATTTTTTTCTGTCTTCATAATGAAAATGTCTACATGAAAATTCACCAAATAAGCTTTTTCTAAATGCACGCTGATGTGACAGCTGTCACAATACAATCTAACAAAATTATTTTGAATGAAGTTAAAGACAAGTAAGCACTACTAGAGCCATCTTATGGAAAAATAAACCAAACGAATTTTTGGCCAACCCCATACAAATAAAACCAAATAACTGACTTCTGGGGAATATATCAATATAATAAATTATACACACGCAAGCAAGGAACAGAAAACCCAAGATTCAGGACAGAGAAAGTATGGCTTGGGAGGCAGAGAGTGCATGAGGGATGTTCATAGAAATGGATGTAAATTGCCTGTCTTTATTCTAGCTGCTGTGTTGGGTGGTATAGATTGAAGGTGGGGGCAGGGGAGTTATTGTATTATTTAAGAAAAAAACCCTGGACATAGGTGAATGTCTTCTTAAGCCCCCAAGGACCACACTGGGTAGCAGTTGATAAAGTTGATGTGGGCCACACAAATGCCCAAATAATCTGTCATCTTAAAACCCTTGAATAGACAGCCTGTCATCTCCCCTGAGGCTAGCGACACCTTGCCTCCTGAGGCTACAAACCCCTGTTCACCATCCCCTTAGCAATCAAATGTCCATATATTGAGATCACTCTTCCCTCAGCCTGGGATCCCATTCACTGACCAACGAAACTCTTCACACCCTTAGAGACCCAGGTCAAGGCTCATCTCCACTGTCCAGTCCACTCCTCCCACCTTGGAGTCTCACCTCTGAGCACCACCACACCCCATATGCCCTTCCCTTAAAGCACAGACCAGTGCTGTGCTGTGGTTGCTCATTGTTATGGACCAAATTGTACCCCCCTCCCTCAAATTCATAACCCCCAGTCATTCAGAATGTGTCTGTGTCCAGAAACATGACCTTTAAACAGGTGATTAAGTTAAAATGAGACCATTAGGGTTACCCAAATCCAGTCTGACTGGTGCCTTATAAGAAGAGATTAGGACACAGAGACATCAAGGGCATGCACATAGAGAACATACTTTGTGAAGACACAGTAAGAAGGTCACCATCTGCAAGCCAAGGAGAGAGGCCTCAGAAGGAACCAAACCTGCCAGCACCTTGATCTTGGACTTCCAGCCTCCAGAACTGGGACAAAATAAATCTCTGTGTTTAAACTCTCCAGCCTGTGGTACTTTCTTACGGCAGGCTGAGCTGACTAATCGACTCATGAGCAGTCCTACTCCCATGAGAAATGTTCTGGGTGGGGCTCCCACGCCTGGCCAACAAAAGCATTGTTGCGCTTGGCCATTGTGATTGCTGTTGATGGACACACAACCAAAAGTCAAGCCCTGTTATCTGATCCAATCAGAGTAAACCATAGAAATTCTGCAGGTGCTGCCAGAGAAAGGTTAAGGCCTTTCTGCAGGACTTGAACTTGAAAGTTGTGGTGCTAGCAATAAAACAGCTATCTCTCTGTTCAAAGAGGTGGCTGTGGGGTTGGTAGAAGCCAACACCACCTTTGGTCCAAGATGTTCTGAAAGGCAGCACCATCCTTGACTTTCCAGTTACTTATGCAAACATGAATTCCCCTTCTCTTCTGAGGTGGCCTACATTGGGTTTCAGTTTCTAGCATCCAAGGGGGTCTTGTGCATAGCCATCCTCAATCTATGCAGTAAAATCTGGAGCACTCAGAAGGCAAAACAGAGCCATGAAACACAAGCAGAGTTCAAGACCAGAGTGGAAGTTGAGGGGGTGGTGGAAGGAGAGCCTTTAGGTCTCAGCATGGGGTGGAAAACCTGTCAGGGACTGGCTTCCCATCCCAGTGTCAATGTTCCCCTTCCTCCTCAGTCACGGATTCTTAGCTGGTCTCAGCTGTTCTGAATAAAAGACTATATTTCCCACCGTCCTTTGCAGTGAGGTATGGTCACATGACTAAGTTCTAGCCAATATTATGTAAGCAAAACAAGGGTTGGAGATTCTGGGAAGTCTCTTCAATGGCAGATGTGCCCTGCTGCTTGGGGTGTGAATTTGATGGCCAGAGCTCCCAATGTCAAACACTGCACTCCTGATCTCTCACCCCACAAGGCAGCCCTTGTTGACTGATCATTCCCAGAAAGAGGCAACCCCATGGGGCCAAGAACGCTGATGAAGAGCCCAGAAAGCCTAAATTTGACACTTGCTCATGGTATCCTCAATCGGGATAGCTGTTTATACATGAGGAAACCAAGGCTCAGAAGGAAAGTGACTGCTCAGACTTGGAGGAAGGTGTCCAATCCTGATCTCATCTCCTCTGCTCCCACCACCACCACCTTATAGGGCAACTCCTTCCTAAGTTTTAGGTTGTCAGTATCCCTCCATCCTGGCAGCTCCCTTCCAAAGCAGATCTCCACTGCTGTCACTCACTGACTCCACAACCACCAGTCACCTCCTGCCTGGAAAACTGGACCAGACTCCCAACTCCCACCTTTGTCCCTCCACAGTTCATTCCATTTCCTGTGCCCAGAGTGATGCTGCTAAATCTGAAGTCAGCCCCTGTCACTCTCTTGCTCTCCATTCAATGGAGGGAAATCCAGAATCCTGCCTAGGCTTGACAGACCTAGCGTTGTCCAACTCCCAGCCCCTCTGACCTCTGGGGCTTTCTTTCTCCCCTCTTTTGCTGTACTCCAGCTATACCAGCCTCCTTGCTGTTCCTCAAACATTTTCTGCCTCAAGGCCTTTGCACATGCCATTCCTTTTGCCTGGCAGGCTCATCCCCTCAACATGCCTGAGGTGTGTTCACCTACCTCATGAATTCAGAGGCCTTCCCTGACCACACAGGTAGAACAATAGCCTCCAGCCACAGTGGGTGAATGCATGAGTGAATCAATGAATCACAATGAACGAATGAATTCTGTACTCACCCTTTAATTCAAAATTCCCATTGGATTGAATCATATGATGTTGCCATTTTATGGACCAAAAATCATTGTAGAGAGGCTATTTTATACAATGTGACTTACTTTGGCAGTCACACGCATGCTCAAAATTTTCCAATTGCTCCCACCACCTAGAAACTCAAACTGTTCAGACTGACCACATGCCTCCTGGCTCTGGCTCACATTCTCTTCCAGGCCCAGGTGGGGCTATCCCAGGGATTCTCTTGGACTCCTTTCCTTGCTTGAATTCCCTAAGACCACCTCTGCCTGTCTAAGCCCTCCTCTTGAAAAAGGCTCCCTGCCTCAGGCCTCTGCTCCACTCTGAGTACACTGGAGTATATACTGGATGGATTCATCCTCCACTTCAGCTTGAAATGGATCCCTCAGTTCTACACCTCTCTCCAGCCAGGGTGGGGGGCATGCTGTTGGATGGCAGGGCCCTCAGCACCATGGCCTGCCGCTGTACCCCAGAAGGCACTATCACAATGACACCAGTGGGCTGGTTATTCTAAGACTGCAAACTGCTGGGATCAACCCAGTCCTGGGAGACCCTACAACTCACTTTTGTTGACCTTGGACAGGTCTCTTCTGAGCCTTAGTTTCCCCATAATTGAAATAATGCCAGAGCACAGAGCTGTGTCCCAGAACTAGAGGACAAGGGTATGAACAAGTGAAAGTGGAAAAACCACAGGTGACAACAAGGGAAGGAACACAAGATGGGGATTTCAGTGACCTACACTGGAGCCTCACTATTGATGCCATTTCTGGGCACAATCTGGGGCAGCCCCTCTTGTCTCTGAGCCTTGGTTCTCCCCCTGAAAGGTGAGCCCTGGCACTGGGGAGAAGGGGAACAAGGGCAAGTGGTGCAAGGCAACATCCTCTCTCACAAAGATGTTGAAAAGGGTGTGCGTGTGAAGAGGGCCTGCAGCAAGAAGCCACCACATCCCTGCCAACCTCATCCTGAACCTGGGATCCTGTTCTGCAGTTCCATCAGGTGTGAGTAAGAAGGCAGCTACAGAAGGTGATGACAAACTGAGACCTTTGGCAGGACCGAGATTATGTTGTTCTTCCTTGCAAGAAGAAGTGGGAAGAAAACATTCACTGGTGACAGGGGGTCTCGATACCCACTGAGACAGCATTCCCAACAGATGAGGAAGAGATGAAGGCAGTGACAAGTGCTTGGATGATGGGATAGGGCTTCGTGGCTATAGGGGACTTCACGAAGGGTTGTAGGGGAGGTTCTGTGAGATCAGGATGCTGAGATGGAGCCATGTGCACAGAGGATGAGGCTCAGGAGTATGGGGTTGTGGGAGAAGATCTGAGGCAGAAGAAACTCCTGCAGCTAGATTCCCAAAGCAGGACCCAGTATGCTATGTTTGGGAAACAGATGAGGCTGGGTGGGCAAAAGGGAGGGAGAAGATGGGGGTAGATCGGGGCAGAGGTGAGCAGTTGGGATTTCATTCTGATTCCAAGGTTATAAGCAGGGGAATGACATGATCTGATTTCCATTTACAAAGGATGACCCTTCCTGCAGAAGGATTTGCAGGAGGATCAGGGAGCAGCAGGATGATGGGGGTGGGGGATGGGGGCCTCACAGCCCAGATACATACACCAGCTATGTGATCCAAGAGGGAGAAAGTGAGGACTCAGAGCAGTGGCTGGGTTTTGTGTGAACTTTTTCAGTAACCAATGGACTTACGTTGGGGCTGATGGAGAGATAGGACTCAAGAATGCCCAGTGAGCAGTTGAGCAGGCCAGGTGAACCACTCCATTCCAAAGAAACCCAAGGCTGAGCAGACTTTCAGGAGAGTCCGCAGTTCAAAGCAAGCCTTCAGAGATCCTGGCCGGCCAGTCCAGACACACATAAGCAAGACACACAGCACAGCCTTCCCCTCACTGATCAGGGCCTCCTGGTGGCCAAACTCTTTCCACTAGGTTTTTCTCACAATTGTTTTGGAAACCCAAATGCATGTCCCGACACTTTGTGCATGCCTATGTGTGCATGTCCAAGCAACACACAACTCCCATAAAACAAGGGTTGCAAATAGAAATGCCCACAGTGGCCAGGCAAGTCTTATAAGGCTGGCTATAAGATGAATAATAGGGAGTGGTGGGGACTGTGGCAGTGAACGGGCCTGAAGGAAGTTGTGTTCTCAACTCTAGCCCATTATAACTATGGTGATACATGTGTAAACTTATTTTTCAAAATAAGCCAGAAATTTGTATTTTTAGGTAAAACAGCTAATTTTAAATTTCAGGCTTCAGTTAAAAAACAACATAAGTGCTACCTCAGCCCATTAGCATTTGGGCCATACACAGCTGGCATGGTCTAGATTCAAAGGAGGGACTGGCCTTCATCAGATCTGAATTCCAGTTGTGGCACCTTCAGGATCCCATATTGGGGTCATCCCAGAATGGGGCATGTAAGGGGGTCCCAGAGAGCTCCCAAGAGAGTATTCTGGTCTCCGCTTAGCCTGTAAGACCCTGTTTGCAGTGTCTGGGGAGCACTTACCCACTTTGAGCTCCTTCCCGAAGACAGTGCGCTCCCCCAGCGCTGAGCAGTTCCAGCGGCCATTGCGGAACTGAAACTGACACTCGTCGAGGCCCATTTGTGAGCCTTCTCCTATGACGATGATGGCGTCCGGCCTACTCTGGCAGATTGCCCGCTGTCTGGGAGCCAGGCCTGGGATCTTGTTACAGATGATGCTGGCGCCCAGAGCTACCACCGAGGAGAAGCCACTGGAACAGAGAAAGGGAGCATTAGGCCCATAGGGCGGGGACATGGCCTACAGGTCCTCCCTGGGTGTTGGCCCTGGGCACCTCATCCTGCAGCTCCCAGCAGGAGTCTCCCAAATTTCTTGATACCCATGTTTATTCATTTGTGATTCCACACTGGTATCTGTGCAGTGTATATATACAATATTAGTGAGGCATGATTTCCTTTTCAATACCAAAAAATAAGGTGATGTATGTCAAACATAAATGTTGAGAGAACTAGGCAAGTTTCCTTCGTAGTTATGGTAAGATTCAATTGAGATGAAGTTTAAAATCATGCAAAATGAATCTTAATACTGTTTAGGAATCATCTCTATGTGGAAAAACTACAAAGGGAAACTATTGGGTTGGCCAAAATGCCCATATGGTTTTTTCCATGAAATAATAGACACGCTTTTCATTTTCACAAATAACTTTACTGATTTGGATATTCTGAGTATGTCAGCTATCTCCCATGTGGTTTAACATTGATTGTCCTCATTAATGTCTCTATTTGATCGCTATCAACTTCAAATGGTCTACTCAACTATAGAGCATCATCTGAGAAGTCTCTAGCACAAAACACTGCAAACCACTTTTGACACATTCAATCAGACACAGCACCTTCTCCATATGCACACCTTTTTTTTTTTTGCATTTTAGTTGCACTTTAAACTTTCTTGAAATAATAAAGCATAATATGCTGAAAATATTGTGTATTTTCTTCCATCTTCAGTATTAAAATGCACAAAAATTCACTAATTTTGACAATTTTTTTAAAATGTATGCTGATATGACAGTTGTCATCATACAATCTAATGAAATAATTTCGAATGAAGTTAGACAACCAAACACTACTACAGCCATCGTACAGCAAAACTGAATGAAATTTTTGGCCAACTCAGTATAGAGTTTCATGTAGCAGTTGCCTCTGAAAGGGTGGTGAGTGCCCAGATGTTCATTAAAAAAAATAACTGTTCATACATGGCTTATACACTCTCTGGTGTGTATGTATATTTTTATTACCAAAATATATTTAAAGAGAAACTGTCAATAGAAGCCCTAAGTATTTTCTCCCCACAAGCCAATGGAGTACATGTATCTATATCCCCTTCTGGACATAACTGACCTAAAAGAAGCTTAGGACTATTCTGGTGAAAGTCATTCACTGAACAAATACATATTAAACATCTATCATCTCCCTATGCTGGCAAAGGCCTTGTCCTCAAGGAGCTGTAGAGCTGTAGATCCTACCCCAGATGCCTCATTCTGGTTATTCACATCACAAATGAACCCAACAGGCCATGTCAGACGGTGACACACACTATGAAAACAGTAAGTAAAGATGCTGTGATAGCAATTAGGAGTGGATTTGGGAGGAAAGGGACAGGAGCCACTTGAGCTGGGGTGGTCAAGGAGAGAGACCTCCTTGAGTAAGTAACAGTGAAGCAGAGATCTAATTGGATAACAGTGGGAAGGTCTGGGGAAGAGCAGTCTGGGCAAAGGGAACAGAAAATGCCAAGTCGTGGGAGGGGAACTGTTGAGAAATAATAGGAAGAACCCCTAGAAGCTGGTGCAAACCAGAGCCTGGGAAGGAAGACATGCTGGGAACAAGAGATGGCCCAGGCCTGAAATTTTCTCAGATGCCTCAGGAAGCACTGAAGGTCTGCAGGCATGATACTGACAGGATCCCATCTCTCCAGCCCCACAGGACTATGGGATGCCGAGCAAGAGGTGGTGGTAGTGGCATGGCATTGGTAGCAGTGATGGGGGTGGCTGCAGATAGAGCTGACCAAACTTGCTATGGACTGATGGACTGATGGACCGATGAACTGATGGACAGGGTAGAGCTAAGGGGAGAGATGGCAAAGGTACAAGGGGAAGATAGTCATCAGTGTGACTCGTGGTTATGAGCCTGAGGGTGGGGCCATTTCCTAATATCAAGATAACCCCAAACAGGCACCAATAGTAACCCTGATGACATAGGTAGCCCTTCCTTTATATAAAGATGGGTTACTCATCTGTAGTTTCTTTTTGTACAATCCTCAAGACTACTTTCAAAGGGAAGATCTTACCCCAGATGCCTCACTCTGGTTATAATAAAAAGATCTTCCGCTTAATGAGGACCATGACCAGCCACTGGGCTAAGTGCCTCATGCTCTCCATCCTGGAGCTCAGGAGTGGAAAGTTGCTCTGGAACTGAGATTTCTTAAAGCATAGTTACCCTGTACCAACAGCACCTGAGGTCCCATGCCTTTCCAGGTGCATAACTACCACCCCTGTCCTCTTTCCCTCTGCTCCTGCCTCATGCCAGCCTTCTACCTGTCTTAGGCCCTTTGTCCTTGCTGGTACCTCTCCCTAGAAGCTCTCACCCCCTGAGCTTCACATGCTCGGCTTCTTGTCATCATTTATGGGACCTCAAGAATCACCACCCTGACCAACCCAGCTAGAGGAACCTGCCTCCCCACCCCACCCCTCCTAATTTTCCATCACAACCTCTATTTTGTTTACTCAATACTCTTGCTACTCATGGTCTGGTCTTCTGAAATGTCTTAATATATTTGTTCTTAATTTTCCTGCTCATTTGATTATTGTCTTTCTCATTAGACTATGAGCTCTCTGAGGGCAGAAAGGCTGTCTGCCAGTTCACTAAATGGCTACTGAATGAATGGATTCAAAACACGCCACTTAGGGTGAGCACCTGCTCCCCAAATATGCAATTGGACACATCAGTGCACGAACTTTTGCAGCCTCCCTAATATGTCTCAAGGCCATACGGTGGGTGCTGACACAAGCATTAGCCCATGTAGCCTTTCTAAACATCCCCGTTGGGCAGGACTCACCCTACCCATTTCTCATATCTGAAAACAGAGGCTTACAGAGATTGAGACATGGAGGCTAGCAGGTGATGGATTTGAAACAGGAGCCCAGGGAGAGCTACTGGCCATTCATCTCAGCCATTAAAACAGAGTCTAACACAGAGCCAGAATGTCTGAAATGTTTGAGGAAGAGGTGGCATAGAAAGATTAAGTGCATCTTCTGTCCACAAGTCAGAAAGAATCTTTGAACACCTAGCTGACCACAAAGAAATCCCTACACCAGCAGAGAAGTGTAAAGATATATTAGGGTCAAAAATTCATAGGAACAATAATGCAGCAGCTAAGAGGTCAAAGCTGGGCTGCCATCTACCTTTCCTTCACCTACTAGCTGTGTGACGTTGGGCAGATTACATGCCCTCTCTGCACTTCAATGGCTACAATGAGAATATTGATAATTATTGGGCCTGATAATTATTTTAACTCATAGGATTGTTGTAAAAATTAAACGTGTTAAACATGGAAAGTGCTTAGAAGATCTTGTTGTTAAAGTTGTTGCTGTTGTTGTTATAATTATTGGATCTGATTGTCACACGGGGCTAGTGCTTCAGTCACATAAACCATCCAGATAAAATAAGAAAACCACAGATGCTCTGCCATCAGTCCTGAGCAGGAAGGAACCAGTCACATCTGGGGAACTAGAAGACCTGGTAGGGACTTTACCCCTCATGCCCATTTTACAGATGGATAACCCGAGGCCCACGGAGCAGCAGAGCCTGGTTCCCAATCACCCTGCAACTCCTTCTCCCTGCCCAGACCTCTCTCCACCCCAAAGGGCGGCTGCGAGGCCGCAGGTCGGCTCCTTCCGCGGGTCCCTCCCTCCGGGACGGCTGGGCCCCTGAGGAGTCAACGAGGACTTGGCGCCGGCGAGAGGTCGGGCGGGAGGTGCAGCCAAGGGAGGTTATTTTCTGTTGTTTTTCCCTTTCTCTCTTCCCTGCCTTGTCCCTCCGCCCCGTTTCTAATTAAAAAGGAGATAAAGCCGCGAGCGGCCAGCGCCAATCAGCCGGACCGGCTTCCTGGATGCTGGATGCGCGCGTGGCGGCGTGTGCTGCAGCCAAGATGAAGATTAAAGTAGAGGGGAAAAGAAAAGCCACTCAGCCGCGGGCGAATCAATAACACTTAAAACACACCGGCAGGCAGGCAGCGCGCGGGCCCCCAGCCGGCTCTCCGCCTGCGGCTGCGGCTGGCGGGCCGCCTCCATCGCTCTGTGCGCACCTGCTTGTTTCCACTGCGGCTCAACTTGAGAAATCCCCGCTCCAGAGCCGCGGGGTGGGCGAAGGGGAGGAGTGATAGCGACAAAACACAAAGGATCTGCCATACACCACCCCTAGACTGCCCCCTTTTCTGGCGGAACGGTAGGGAGGTTCCCTCCCGAGGGTGGGGGAGCAGGCTGGGCGCAACCTGCCGAGGTGGCCCATTAGCTCCAGAACCTCCATCAATCCCTAAAGCCCCCCCCCCCACCCCAGGCGGCTTTCACACGCTTATCTCCAACGTACAAAGGGTGACCAGCCATGCAAATGCGGCTCCAAGATCTGTCCTGAGACGCCCCCCACCACCCCCGGCCCCAATCTTCCAAGCAGGGCACCGCCCTAAGGCCCCATGTCTGTAGAAATGCAGTGGTGAAGCGGCGAGGGCTACTTTAACCTCGCGCCGACAGACTCCGGCACTCAGTTTTAGGGGGCGGTGTGTCTGGCCTCTTCGGGGCGCTGGCTCTGCGAGCTTGTCTCCCTCGGTCTGTCAGGCTAGCTCTCGTCCTACCTTTGTGTGTGTTTGTTTCAGCTGGTAGGCGTTGTCCCATCGGCCCAGAAGGGGCTCTGGGAGTGTGAGGGTCTTTGGAAATCGTGTAGTGCCGGGATTCTGAACAGGGTTTGTGACTTTTGCCGGCAAACGTCCCTCCCTCTGGGTACCTGTTCCCTGTGGCACGGACCGGCCCCGCCTGCCACCAGGGACTGCCCCGTCTCTATGAGAGGCTGTGCCGCGCCTTTTGGGCTCTGGGGGCTGAGCTCCCTGGGGGCGGTTGTGGTCCCGGATCCGGACTCAGTGTTTCTGCTGGACCTTCTGGCCCGTGGGGACTGGCTACCCCTTTGCAGCGGTTAGCTCTCTTCTGAGTCTCCCAAGCTGGAGCGTTCCTACTGGCTGTCTCTGTTTCTGGGGGCTTCCAGACTCAGATGTCCTCATGACGGCCGGTCTCCCTGCTGGTGCCTCTCGGGCTCTGCGTACCCTTGGGGCGCCCGCCTGAGAGGGACCTTTGTGCGCCCATCGCTCCCGCACCGTGCCCACCCCGCCTCTCTGAGGAGCCACGGAAATTGGTGGCCAACGGCGGCTCTCTGGCGGCACAATCTTTCCCCGGGCCACGCCAACTTTTCCGGGACACGCGTGCAGGAGCTGTGAGCGGCCCTTACCCGATCCGGAGGTAGACCATACCCAGGCTGAGAAAGAGGTGGCCCAGGCAGCGCCGTGCTTTCCGGTTCATAGTCCCCGCCGGCCGCCGGGGCCGCGGGCCGAGCTGTGCTGATCCCGCCAGCCAACCCCCGTAGGACAATCAACATAGCCCGCCCGGGAGGCGCGGGCCGAGGCGTCCCGGGGCCGTCAGTCCGTGCGCCCGTCCGCAGACTCTGCTCCTGAGCTTCGCGGGGAGCGCGGGATCCGCGGAGCCGGAGGAGAGTGGGAGGAGCAAACGCCGCGCGGAGCGACGCCGGGCTGGCTAGGCGCTAGCTGCTGGTGCGAATGTGCGAGGCGCGGGGAGTGCGAGGATTCAGCACCCACACGCCCCTGCCTCTCCCTCCCTCTTTTCTCCTGTCCCTCCCCGGCCCGCCTTCCCGGAGCGCCCGCCCCGCGCCCCCGCGCCCGCGGGACCCTGCAGCTTGCTCCCGGCGCGCGCTCGCAGCTTGCCCCTCGCGCTCCCGCGGCGCCCTCTCCCGGCTCCGGGACGCTGAGCCAGGTCGGGGGAGGTGGGAGTCCACTCGTTCCCCAGAGGTCTCTAACTCCCAAGTTGCGGGGCGAGTGGGCGCTCAGCCCGGGCTGAGTGTGTGCAGGGGAGGGGAATCCGACCTCGGCTGGGAACCCTTGGCCCTGGCCTATCTGCCTGTCCTCCTCGCCTAGCTAAGAGCGTGGAGCTGGCTGTGCGGTGTTAAGTCGCACCCGGTTCCGCCTTCCCCCGGGCTTTCGAGGCCCGCTTCGGGGGAGGGCACCCTCTTCCTTAGGGCTTTTGGTGGAGCGAGGATAACTGGCTCAGCATATTCCACCCCTACCCCTGTCTATTCTATTGGGACAGCAGGTGGGTGCCCAGTTCGTGAAGCCTCCTCTAGAATCCCGCTCCTAGCCGACAGTCGGGGTGGGGTCGAGGCCTGGATGCCCCGCGCTGAATCAAGAAGTGGGGCGACGGAACCACAAGGGAGCGCAGGGCTCAGACAGCAGCTCAGCACACTCTCAGGGCGACACCTGGCGGGCATAACAGATGGTGCAGCTTGGCCTCACTCGCCGGAACCGCGTCCTGCCTGACCAAGGGTGCTCAACCGGTCCTGTGCTATACCCCGCAGTGCGATGAGCTGGGGGCTGTGAGACTCAAGTTTCAGCTGAAGGAGTTGAGGCTCAGGGGCGCGAAGGTGTTTTCCCAATGTCTCCAGCTAATGAGTGCCAGTGCCCTACTCTAGTACCCCCCTCTACCCGCCTAGGCCAGGCCTACCTGTCCTCCAGAATTGCTTTTTCAAACCACACACCCATTCTTTGAAAACTATTGGTCATGCCTTCATTCACAATCCACAAATTCCTGTGCCAGTCACCATGGTGGGGAACCGTGAGTATAACAAGGAACAAGAAAGACAACGGTCTTTCTCTCTTAGAGCTTGTGAGGGAGATAGACCAAAAGTAAACAAATAAATAATTTCAGGTATCCCAGGGACAAATGGAGGTAATAAAACAGAGTTGTGGGAGAGACAACACGGGGTGCTGCTGGACAAAGTAGAGCCAGGCAGACGAGAGAGCAGATGGCCCACCACTCCAGGTATGAGGCATTGGTGATTTTGGTTTGGGTGGTGGCTTTAAAACATAGGCACGGAAGTATTTGACAGTCTCCCAATGAGAGGTGGGTTGTCTGTGCTCTCCCTGCTTGAATCTGGACATGTTTCTGAGGGCTTCAACTAATAAGGTGTGACGGAAGTGATGCTGCAAGACTTGCATGGTCGTGTTATAAGCAGCAATGCAACCTCTGACTGAGCCGGAGCACTCCTATTTGAGCCCTCAGCTACCACAGAAGGATCTGGAAAATGCCATGCTGTGAGAAAGTCTGAGCGTATTTAGAAGCCACACGTAAATGTCCAGCCCACAGTCCCAGTTGAGTTCAGCATTGGAGCTAGCCCAGCCCTGGTGCCAGACAGTGGGTGAAGAGGCCTGCATCAAGTCATCCCTGCCCTCGAGTCTTCCCAGCTGCGGCACTATAGACAGTGGCTTCTGTAGTCATCCCCCGTGCGCCCTCTCCAAATTCCTGAGCCCCATAATTTGTGAGCATAATGAAAAATCATTGTTTTATGCCACTATGCTCTGGGGTCACTTGTTACACAGCAATCATAATGGGAACAACTGCAGTACAAGTGGGTGCAGAAAAGAGGAAGGGCACCGGGCCTAGGGCACAAACAGCACAGGCAGAATTTGGAAGGACTCAGTAGAGAAAGGGAAGGGAAGAGAGAGTGAAGAGAGGAATGAACAATGACTCTTATGCTAGTTGGAGTCCTTGCATGGATGGAGGTGTCAGTGAACAATGGGCGGTGGGGGTGGAGGGTGAACTAATGTAGCAGAAAGTTTGGGAGGAAAAGTCACAAGGTGTGCTTTGGCCATGTTCTTCCTCCTCCGTATCACCTACAGACTCAGTCAGCATGGAGCCCCCAGCAATCCACCTCCAAAGCATGGCTCGAATGTGCACTTTCTTTTCTATGTGCCTCAACATTCTCTTAGACCAAAGGTTCATTTGGGTCACACTCATGACCAGGACATTGGGGCAGGGGCTGGGCACACAGCAGTGGGTCAGATCAATCCAGGGTCTGCTGTCCTCAAATAACTAGTCTGAGGACTGACTGAATTGCCAAACACAGAGACAGCACTTACACTGTCATTGAGAACTGCAGCACATCACTCATTGAATCCTCGAACAGCTGTTCTTGTTAACATCATTATCATCACAGCCACCATCATTTTACAGTATGGAGAAAGCAAATGATGGAGGGACTAGGTCAAGTTCCAAAACTCCCTCATCCAGGACATGGCAGAGCTGGGATTTTAGCCTAGAGAGTTTTGGCTTTGACCTCTGTCCTTAGCCCCTCAATTATACTGCCATCTAATGGAGAAGACAGACTTGAGCCACAGCAATAAAAAAGAAGGTGTTAGGTATGAAGCTGGGGTATTCACAGTGGACTTGGGCACACAGAGACAGGGGCTCCAACTTCAGCCTGGGTAAATCAGGAAAGGCTTCCTGGAGGAGATGTTCCTACACTGGAATCCAGAAGGAATGAGTTGGTATTAACTAGATAGAGGTTTTGAAGTCAAAGGAAGCAGAGCCCATGGAGTTCTGATAGGTCTGGAGAACAGAGTGTTAGAGGCAATGGGGGTGGGGGGAGGATTGCAGAGAAGAGACCCAACATTTAGGGAATATTAACAAGTTTGGGCTTTATATAAAGAAAAGCAGTGTGTCACATGATCCGACCTCTTTTTCAGAAGGTTCATGGTGGCAGCTCTTATGGAGAATCAGTAGTAAGGGGCAGGCGGTTGGACAGTCATCTGGAGAGAAGGGCCCAGCCTGGACAAGGGCAGATGTCATGGAGAGAAGTGGGTGGAACTGAGAGCAGAACAGACAGGATGAGGAGGTCCCAAGGACACGATTCTGCCCTGTGAGAGAGTTTGCAAGACTGATGAGGACAACACAAAGCTGGGATGGGGAGGAACCTGTCGGAGGGAGATGAACTTGGTTTCGGAGTTTGCGATATCTGTAGGTCACTGGAAGGGCAGCTGACTGATGGTATGTGCCTGGCTCAAAAAGAAGGGTGCGGGCTTTCAAGGTGATAGAACTCCACAGGTGGAAGTGGGGTGTCCTTCAACCCAAGGCATGGATGGGGTGCTGTGGGAGGCCAAGAAGGCCCAGTGAGGAGAGCCCAGCACGAAGCCCCAGGAACTCAGCATGATTTAGAGAGCCAGCTGGGGAAAAGGAAAAGCTAAAGGCAACTGAAGAAGACTAGTCGGAGAGGCAGGAAGCTATTCAAACTGCCAGAGAAGGAGCCAGGAGTTTACAGGATCTGACCATGCAGGGGAAGCAAGGACTGAAAAGGGTCCAAATCATCACCCGAGCTTCCTAAGGTCTTTACAGTCTGGCTCCAAATTTCCCTTCCAGCCTCCATCTTTCCCAAATCCCCTATGCCCGTATCACAACAAATTAGTGGGTTGCCACTAACATTTACAAAAATAAAAAAAAAAATGAGAGGGCATCGCACACAACAAAGTTCTAATTGTGTGTGTACACACTGTGTGTACAATATGTGTGCATGTATATACTCATCCTTCGAGGCCCATCCCAATAGGAACTCATCTGACAAGTCCTTCCTGATTAACCTTCCTTCTGGCCTAGGCACTTTGGTCTCATCCTCCTTCACACATTCATCCAACTCTCACTGAAAATGAAGGTGTGCTAGGCCCTGTGCTGGATACAGGATACAGCGGGAAACACAACAGTCAGTAACCCCTCCTTTAAGGAGAACATGTTTCAGTACATTTTTTTCTTCGTGCTCCACGACCCCTGAGCTGATCATGGCAGAGCCCTTCCCATCCATGAGATGTTTGGGTTCACAGCCCACCCCCTCCTTTACCACATGAACTCCCTGCCAATAGGACCTTGTACCTCTGTATCCCAGCACCCAGCATCGACTGGAGGCCATGACTTGATAAAAATATTATTGAATTTGGGGTCAAATTAGCCTGGGTCTGAGTCCCAGCTCTGCCACTTTAGCAGCTGCATGATCCAAGGAAGTTTTATTTTTTAAAGCTTTGGGGCTTTCTCTGGGGTTAATAATTTTCAGTTCATTTCATCTTGTGCTCAGTTGGAAGCTCCCCCATAGGGGAACTGTATCTGACTCATTCCAAGACCCCAATCCAGGTGTAAGTAACTGGGCGTGTCTCTTCAGTAGGTTCTGTTCCACTTTCAGGCACACAAGCATGCCCGGGGCACAGGCACAGTGGGCCAGGGGCTTTGGCTCCTTCCACTGAATGCAGAAGGAGAGGCGGCCAGGGTTCCGAGGACCGCACTGATGATCACTTACAACAGGCGTTGAGCTCTGCTCTGTACCAGACCCTGCTGTAAACAGGGGCTCCAAAGGGGTTCAAACTCTGGCTCCACCCTTTGCTATTTCCATGACATTGGAAAAGTTACTGAAATCGCTCCTTTCCTCAGTTTCCTTGTGTGTAACCTGTGGATGATAACAATTTCTACCTCTTAGGGTTATGAGGTTTGAGAGGCTCCATTTCAAGGGCTTAGAATGCTGCCTGGAAGTGGTGAGTGCTGTGTACGTGTTTGTAAAGTTAAATTCATGGGGACACCGAAGCCACCACTTGGTGTCACCATCCATCAGGAATGAATATCCTGTTTAAGACAGTTTCCACTGAAGGATTCTGAGGCTGGGTTGTAGAGTATTTGTAATTGTTTGTTTAGTTTTCTTCATCTGTGCTTCTAAGAAAACTTCAGCAACACGACCCAGAGGAAAAGCTT
Source organism: Anoura caudifer (assembly GCA_004027475.1). NCBI lineage: Eukaryota > Metazoa > Chordata > Mammalia > Chiroptera > Phyllostomidae > Anoura > Anoura caudifer. The sequence continues at coordinate 48,740 of PVKU01007408.1, forward strand.
TTATTTCTAATAGCTCAGTATCTGGAGCTGCTGGGAGCAGCTGGGAGGAGTGGAGATTCCCAGGAACCAGGCTCCCAGTGATCTACATCTAAGGAAGGCTGTTGAAAAATACGGGCCTTTACAGCATCAGAGAGAACTGGGCACGTGGAGCATGGGGCAGAAGCTCTCGTGTGGAAGCCAAGAGAATGAGAGTTTCCTCTCAGCTTTGTCACTACTGTATGGCTTTCAGAAAGTCCCTAAAATGTAACTTCTCAGATGTGCCTTTGCAGGGCACTCAGTCTGAAGTAGCCTCATCTCCAGCTACCTTCTCTCCCATGATTCACTTCACTCCCTCAGCTCTGGCCACTGCAGGGAAGCCTGCCTTCATCTCCATGTCCACTATTGCTGTCTCGTCCACATCTGGCACTGGAAGGGAGCGCTATGAGGCCAGGGATCGTGCAGTGTCCTGGTCACCATCACAGCTCAGTCCATAGCAGCAGGTGTGAAAGAAAGTGGCTTGCAGGGGAACCTCCACTAGTGGGGCCAGAGAAGGCCACTCTGAAGGGGAGGTGTATGCTGAGAACTGAATAACAAAAACACCCTTTAAAATTCCTTCTCTAGATGCCATTCCTGGCAGACTCCTCAACCTGGGTTGTTTGTCTCCACGGCTCTGGTGCTGGGCCCTGTCACAGCAGCATCGTCCTGAGTATTGGTCTCTCCCCTTCCCCTGACATGTACCTCCAGAGGAGCACCCATGCCTAAGACACTGAGGTGATGCTCACAGTATCCCGGGATAACCAGCCCACGGACAGCAAAGAGTTAGGAGGAGGAGGAGGAGTGAGAAGAAGTGTGCAGAAGCCTTTCAGGAGTTGATAGCCAAGCCTAAAAACATCATTCCATAAATGTGGGAAGCTGCTTACCTCACCTGTGTCTGGGCAAGGTGATGACACAAGGAAGGTGAGCCTGCGTTATTTTGTGGCTGCCCAGCATTCAGCCTCCTTTCTGTCTCCCCAACATCTGTCCACCCCTGCTGAGAATGGCCCTGCACTCTGATTTCATCTCCATGGTTTTCATCCACCTCCCAACCCTGCCACAGCTGTGCACAAGGTCTGCCCACTGCAGGCCTCTGAGTCCGTGCTTAGCACAGGAGGGCCGGGCCAGGCAGGGCCACAGCATCCTGGCTGGGAGCAGTTGGAATAGGGGCATTGGGGCTAGCAAAGCAACTCCTTACTCCTTCTGCTGCCAAAATCCTGTTGACTGCCTGGCTGAGCCACAAACCCAAAAGGCCTGTTTGCAGATTTGGGTAGAGGTAGTGGAGTACAAAGGGCATAAACAGACTCTGTTCCATAGATGGGGAGGCTGAATCCCAAAGCAAGGACGAGAGGCTCCCAAGACATATGGCCAGCTAGGGTCAGAGTCAGATAAGAAATGTTGCTGAGGTCATTAGGGCAGCACACTTAGCCTCGAGTCCTGGCCAGCTACTGGCTGTATGATGTTAGGAAAATGATTAATCTCTCTCAGCTTCAGTTTCTTCATCCATAAAATAGAAATGGTAACGATAATGCTACTACATGGGTTAGTTACATGCAATCATACATGTCAAGCATTTAGCAGACTGTCTGGGGTTATATCATGCCTTCAGCATATGATAACTATTTGGTGATGATGCTGATAACGAAAATGATCATGATCACAATGGTAATGGTGTACATTGGAACCTACCCCACTTAGGACCAGAAGGAATCTGAAAGGACTTCCTGGCACAGGTGGACATAGCTTCTCCACTCATAAGCACCTTCCCAGGTGCCAAGTCTGGCTTCACTGGAGCAGAGGCCTTTGGGGATTCCTGCTGTGGCTCAGTACTGACCCAGTGTCCATACCCTCTCTGTGCTGTCCCCACTGAGTGGTGGCCAACCGTGCACAAACCTCTCTCAGGGAGGGCAGCTCACTTCATTTTAGGGGAGCCCTTTGCATTTGGAGGCAACTATGGTTTCGACACAGCTCTTCAAATCCATGTGAAGTCAGCTGACAGACGTTAGAGGGACATTAGAGGGATGGAGAAGGGAAGAGCAGGTCCCCACTTTTCTCTGGGCCCTGAGTTCTTCTGCTCAGAAATGGGGCCCGGCATGGCAGCTCTCAGTCAGCATCTCTCTGAAAGGAACTTCTACAGACTTTTCATTTTCCAGGCTCCAAAAGTGAAAATTTAAAAATTGTCTCATTTCATTTCAACATAAACCTAATATCCACAAACTTTGTGCTATCCAGATGCTAACTTTATGACTGAGAGCTCCTCTCCAGTTGAATTCCCTACTTGTCTGCTTCTGTGTTTACAGTTGGGAGGTTGTCACCTAAAACCACGGTCATGATTTAGAGCGAATGAGAAGAAAGCAGAAATTGATGACCTGTCCAAAATGCACTGAAGCCCCTGTTCTGTATAAAGGAAGGCTTAGGAGGAACCGGGGTAGAGGAAAGGGACAGGAGAGTTGATTCAGTCATGGCACAGGTGACATGTGGTGTTGAACCGAAAGGCTGCCGGGGGGCGGTGGGCCGTGCCTCAGCCATGCTGTGAGCTGCCGCTCGGCCTCAGCAAATCAGCATTCTGTGCCAGACTGACGATGTCATTAATTTAAAAGTTAGGTTTTGTAATGTTGATTGTAGTTGTCTATATTAATCTGGAACTTACTGATTATAAGAGCTGTATAAGGGCCTAAACTTAGTTCTACGATAGTACATGTTTAAACGATGGTGGAGTAAGAATTAGTCAGACCATGCCTGTTGTGCACGGGCAACGGCATGCAAACGGCTTTCCCTTTTAAAGGGAACTGCACATTTGTCAAGTTTGTGAAACACATTTCCAAGGCCCCGTGCACTTTCAAGGTTTGAGAGTCAATGAATGGGCCATCAGGTGAATGGGATTTTTTTTTTTTTGCTGAACTTGGGTTAAGGTATGTGCTTGTGTGTGTGTGTGTGTGTGTGTGTGTGTGTACTCAAGTTTTTTATGGCATTAGAACCCCCTGGAGGGCTTGTTAACATCCAGAGGGCTGCTCAACCCTAGGTTCTAGTACAGTCCATCTGGGGTGGGGCCCAAGAATGTGCATTTCAAACAAGTTCCCAGACCATGCTTATGGTCCAGGATCACACTTAGAGATCCAGAAAATGTTTCATAGTAATACTTCTAACCCCAAATAATAGTGCAGTGCACAGACCCATGAGGTGAGAGGACGGAGTCAGATGAAGTCAGCCTCTGCCAGACTCACCGTGGGGTCCTGGGTAAGCCCTTTGCCCTCTAAGGCCTCTATACTTTGTACAATGAAGTATTAGGACTTTGCATCTAGTGGCTTGCATTTAGAAGCAAGCATGAGACCTGAAGCCTGATTTGCATTATGAGTTTAGAGCCTGGTGGATTTATTTGTGAGGCTTCATGTCTATGCAGAGAGCACATGGAGAGGGAGGGCAGTGGCAGTCTTATCTCCCTGTTTTGGAGAGGCAAGCTGGTAGCCACAGAAAGGCAAACTCCCATTTCAAATCCCATCTCTGGCCATATGACTTGGAGGAAATAACTTACGTGCAAGGCTCTAAAGTGGAGGTGCTCATCCTCATGCAAGGTCACTGAGAAGTCGCTTCTGGAAAGCACCTACAGCCAGTGGGAGCCCTGAGATAGATCTGAGTGCTCCAGCCACTCTTGGCCTCACTGACCACTGACCAGATGACCCTGGGCTCCTGGCCACCTTAGAAAGAGGGTGCTTATCACAATTCCACCCCCAAGGTCTTCCTCAGGATAATCTGTCCCGGGTGATTCATCTCATGGGCTGGGTCCTTCCTCTCAGGCCTGAAATATCTCCCTCCCTTCACCATTTCTGGGTCAGGTCTGTAACCCCCAACCATGTGACTTCCTTCAGGACTCGCCTTGGAACCCTGCCTGCCTGCAGCCCTCCAGTCCCTGGCTAGTGACCCATTCACCTTGGGCCTGATATATCAGGGAGAGCTCAGCTAGGGAGGAGGAAACCCACAGCTTGTGCTGAAGAGAAAGTACGTCCCTACATGTAACTCCCACCTTGGCCCACCCACACCTCTCCATTCAGCAGGTTGGGCTTCCACTGTACCTCCTGGCCTAGCCTGGCCTGAATCTCAGAGGCACACACTTACCCAAGGAGGCTTCTGCGCCACAGACTAGGGCAGAAGACTTGACCTGCATACTCACAGAACTTACAGAAGCCACCTTTTTCTGGAGCCAAGGACAGCTCTTTGGAGAAAAGACAGATGTGGGCACACATCCCAGTTCCATTGTGGACTTGTTGTGTGATTTTGGGCAAGTGAGGCTTCCTCTCTGGATCTTAGTTTCTGTGATTTTAAATAGAAAAATACCTCTATCTCCTGTTGTGAGGATTACATTAGGTAATACAATACTGATGCTTAGACTCTACCTCCAACCAGCTAAATCAGAATCTCAGACGGGTGGTCTCAGGCACTGGGTGAAGCCAGGGATGGAAACCACTGTTGTGGAAGCATTGTTAAGAGCTGAAACTTTGGAGTAGAACAACATGGGTTTGAATTCTGGCTCTGTTATATAATTACAGAGCTTTGAATGGATTATTTGCCTCTCAGAGCCTCCATGTCATTGTTCATAAGATGGGGTAATCAATCATACTTACTTCTCAGTGCTGCTATGAAAATTAAAAGGAGTAATAGATATTAGGTGCTTTGCACATAGTGAGCACCCTAAACAATCCATGTGAGGACAAACTGTTGTCTATTCACTTCACCACTGTATACATAACAGCCAGCTCTGTGCTCAGCCCATTCATAGTTGGCACTTTGAAAAAAAAAAAATCTGTAAATGAACAACTGTCGCTGTTATCATTATTATAGATTAAAAATAATTTTAAAAATCACTTACCATGAGGATAGAGCTCCTCTGTCTGATAGACTTCAAAAACTCCGTTTCCCAGCATCAGTTGCAGCTAGGAGTGGCCATGACTCTCTTCTGGCCCAAGAGAAGTAGGTGGAAGTCAGGGGGTCTTTAGCCCCTTGGGTTTCCCCTTCTTTTCTGTGCTCTGGCTGCCATTTTAAGGAGGGATGGCGGAATGGAAAACGAGGAGGGTCCTGGGGGACCCGGCACGGGTAAGTTGCCATTGCAGCCCGCACTGCCCCGCTCTGGGCCTTTTTTCCCCCCCTGAATGAAATAAATTTCTCATGGTTTAGGCCTCTAGTTGGGAATTTTGGTTTCTAGCAAAAGGAAAACAGATTGCTTTGGGCTTCCTCATTGTCCTACTTTCTATCCACAGTCCTCAGGCTCCAGATAAATCTGGGATAAGAGGACCGGACCTGCAGGTAATTCCCCTCTGTGAATGTAAAATGGGGTGAGGAGCTCTATGGAAAGGAATCTCACATGGTAATCTGATCATAAATTCCTAACTGGGCAAGTTCTGGTGAGTACTCACGCCCCAGGCATATAGCTTTTTAGTAAAAGTTTTTATCTTTGCCTTAAGCAAGCCTTACCCATTGTTTCTGTGGATCTAAATTAACTCACCTTTAAGATAATCCATAACCACCTTCAGGAGACCACGTAATCTTATTAACTATCCTATAATCCAATACCTGTTTTGCTTTCCTCCACCAACATGTAATCTTCCTCATTTCAAATGCATAAGAGAAACTGCAAAACTTATTCTGTGAAGCATCTGAGATCCTGCTCCCCAGCATATGTCCTCAGTTTGGCTCAAATAAACTCATAAACATTCTCTACGGGAGTGGCCATTTCTTAAGCTGACAAGAATCCTTTTCCAAAGAATTAATAACACCTATTTTTGTAGGGTTTTGTGAGCATTGAATAAGATGACCAGGTCAGTACCTGTCACAGTGTGGCAATCAGAATTTTGAGGTGGCCCCAAGATCCCATGACCTCCATGCTGCTCCCACCTAGAAGGTCCTTCCCTCTTCCTTTGGCAAATTTCTACTCACCCTTCAAACTCTACTCCAATGTTAAGAATCTCCTGACACTTATGCCCCATTAATCATATCCTGTCTCTGGACACATACAGTCTGAGCAGCAACAACAGAAGAGGATGTAGTTAGTACCTTCAGATAGCAGCAGTGCCCAAGGGGAACTGCTTAGGGGTTTTTGGTATCAAGACCACCTGAGATAGCCCAGCTCCTGATTGATTTCCTTACCCTTGTCTTCAGATTTTCTAACTGCACTATTTCTCCTTTCAAAATTGTTTTTACTTAAATTAGTAAATTCACTTGTCCAGCCTTCAGTCTATTCAAGGTTTGCAGAATGAATCTCAGTTACACTGAGGGTCATTAGAAGAGGCCATCTTTCCCCTAACCCAACCCTCTGAGGAATGGGTTGTGGGACTAACACCTGGGCAGCCTCATTCCGAGATGTCTTGGACAGGAGGGCAGGACCCACACAGATAGTTCTTGCTGGCTAAGGTGTTAGGGACAGAAAACCAGGCTCACTGTGTCTAAGCAACCTACTCAAAGCCACCCAGCTAAGGGAAGGCAGAAGGCCAGGTAGTCTCCCAACCTGCCCTGGGATTAGTCCTCTGTGTACTCCTGGGGGGGGGGGGTGCAGGACTAGGGCTCTCTCCACCTTGTCACCCAACTCTCCTCTGTGTTCACACTGTGCCTAGAAGGCAGATGGCGCTCAACTCATGCTCACTGGCTCCCTCACCTTTCCATAAGCCCTAGAAGACTGGGGTTTATCCGCAACTTCATTTTGTAGATGAGGAGACTTGAGACTCAGAGGCGACAGGCCTTCCCCAAAGGCGACAGGCCTTCCCCAAAGGCATCCAGTAGCTATGTGGGCGGGGGCGGGGGGCGGGGAGACGGGGGGAGTGGGGGCGGGGCTGGACTCGAGGCCAAGTTCCCGAAGATCCACAACCCAGGTTCCTCCCTTCCCTTCTGTGGCCTCGGGTGATGATGGAAATCCTGGGAGACTTCTGCAGGGCTGTGTGGGACAGAGTCCCTCAGCGTGGCCCGGTTGGTGGGGGATTGGCAGCGGCACAGGCGCTTCTTAGGTGACTGAGACCGGAGCGAGGGGGGCAGGTGAAGTCACGCCACACAGGGCACTACTCAAGGTGGCAAGACGGTGACCTGGCGGGACCAGCAAATGGCTCCACTGGCCGAAGCGGAGGAACGTGCGAATCCACATTGTTCCACCTGTTGAAAGAGGTGAAGAAGGTGGGCGGAGCAGGGCCAAGCAGGCACTGGAATGCATGGAGCCAAGCTGGTGGACTTAGCGGACAGAGTGGAGCTCAGCGGGGCTCCAGGGTTGAGCGGATCCAGCCAGGGGAGCTGGTGACAGGAAGGAGGCCAAGTGGGTCGGGCCTAACAGAGGCGATGGGAGTGTGTAGAGGTGAGGCTGTTTTGGAAATCCATCACCTGTGGAACCTATCTTTCCAGGACCGATGGGAAAACAGGACACAATGGTTTCCCAAGCTTGCAAAATAACCTCAGAGAGAATCTCTTACTTTGGGGGCCTCAGTTTCCCCATTTGTAAATTCAGGGTAATGGAGGGAGGCAGAAAACGCTGTGTGCAGCCTCTCTGAAGCCCTCCCCATGGCGGAATAATACAGACTTTTCATATTTTCTAGTGGGATTGGCTGTTACTTCTCTCTTGTGGGTTTGCCGGGTCCCATTAACTTGGGAGGGGTCCTGGGAAATGTTACTTTGTCACCATAGACAGTCAGTTGGAGCATTGGGGAGCCTCCCCCATTATTCAAGATCGCAGCAGGGGCGTGGTTCTAAAACTGAGGGGGCCAAAAGCTAGAAAGATCAGTGGATAGGGCCTCTGCCGTGCAGAAAGCTAGAAATATGAACTGAATGGGGGGAAAAGCCATTCCTTCCCTATCCTTGTAAGAACCTCCCTCTTGAGCAGGAACACTGAGATCGTCTCTGAGACAGCAGTCCGCCATTGTCCCAGGTCCTGCAGCGCCTGGGTCGTGAGTTTGGCTTTTGTTGTGGTATGCAACTGAACCTCTGTTTTGTTCAGTTACAACTTGAAAGGCTGTTTTTCTGGAAAAATAACCGTCCCTTACGTTGTTAGGAGAATATTTTCCTGGCTCCTCCTGTGGCAGCTGCTTTGACCTGGAGGTCCAGAGAGGGTATATGACATGCTGACTCTCAATTAAGCCTGGTCTGGTCCCATGAAACAGGCAGGGGCTTTCTGGGGCCTAAGCAGGGAAAGAGCCATAAATGGGGGAGGAGGCAACCTCACTGAGTCTCATTGTTTTCATCTGTAAGATGAGGATTCTGATGCCTGCCTCTCAGAAGCCCAAAGCTACTTCCTCATTCTCAAAAAGGCACTTTAGGAATGGGTGGGATAGAGGATTTGTACTTGACAGTGCTATCATATAGTCTTTTATATAATAAAATATGCCCCTTTTGATTTTAAATAAAAGCTATTCTGTACCAGGCACTGTTCTAGGCAGTGGGGCTATAGACTGAACAAGTAAGCCAATAATCCTGGTTTATGTTCTAGTAGGAGGTGGCTGTTGCAGTGGTGTGGCCCAGGAATTCAGGCCAGAAGCAGCCATGGGCACACTGACCTCAGGCATCTGACCCCTTCTCCCAGTCTCTCCCAGTCCGTGCCTACAGCTGAATTGTTCTAAAACACACACTTGATCATGTCACCTCAAGTGCTGACATGAGATAAAGGCCTCTGTCAGGAGCTGGTCCCAACCCACTTCTCCAGTTGCATCTCTCCCCACATGCTCAGGAACTGGGGACTACTCACCCCTTCCAGAGCATGCCATCGCCTTCATCCCTGTGCGCTACACATTTTATTTCAAAGTGCCAACCTCAATGTTAAACACAAGATGGCATCAGAACTATACTCAAAATCAAGGCTTTGTCCAGTGCCCACTGGGTATTGGCTACCTATAAACTGGCTTGCTTACTTATTGAACCTTTTAGAAAGCCCTTTTGACTTGTTTCATAAGCAGCCTATATATTTTTAGTACAACTCTCAATTAATTTTATGTATCTTAATTTTCCAGATATAAACAAGAGTGAGAGTAGGAGTATGAAATGTGTCTCCCCAGTGTTTGAGTAACATCATCTAGTCCTCAGAGAGCAGGCCACATAATTCTACTCAGAAACCACTTCAGGGTCCAAATTCACTCACAGCCTGTTTTTACAACCTTTGTTGCCTGGGTGCTTTAAGGACGTTGGCTAAGGTAAGGGATATGCCCTTTTCTTTTGGGGCTCTCTTTTTCATAAAATAAGAAACAATTCAATCAGAAGGATCAAAATCCTATTTATTTTTCACTCAAGTATCATTAGGTAAAAATCAGATTTTTGTACTGGTTTCTCATCTTAGGAGGGGCTGCAAAATGGATTTTCACCTCATGCCAAAAAGTGGTCATGGCCTGGTCTCTGCTGCCAGGCCATTAGAGGACATACACCCTTTTACTGAGGAATTTTCACTGAAGAAAGTCTAATAGAGTGGAGAAAATATGACCACGATAAAAAAGTTATTTTACTTTGCCTTTACACATTTCTATTTCTGGTCATATTGCGTAATGCACATAATAAATCTCTGTTGCATTCATCAAGCCTGTTTTGCAAATGGCTGGAAGTCTTGTGGGCTCGTTCCATGATCTCCTGGCCTGAGTGAAATTCCTGGAATTTCAGTAGTGTCTCTTGGAGAGTTTTGTCTTTCTCTGCCTCTCAGCCTCATTTCTTCATTTATGAAACTGTGCTTACAATCCCCATTTCATGGAGGTGTGAGAATTCAGTAAGATCCTGCATGAGAAAAGGTTTGAAAGTTGTGGTGTTGGGGACAGGATAAACAAGGCAGCTGTTAGAATACACAGCACAATTGGGCAGATTAGAAAAAGGTGTCTCTTTCTCATGGGAGACCCAAAGCTGTGCCAGGGTGCATGACTTGGTGAGAGAGCTTGACTGGATTTCTGCCCCACTTGCCCTCTTGGCAAGGTACCCAAGGACACAATCTACACAATGGTGTGATAGACCTGTGGATGGAATCTAAATTCACACAGAGGGGCCTGGCCTGAGTGCCTCTCTCATGACACACCCAGTGTTTCTACGAAACTGAAGCCACCAGTGACTTAAAAGTGAAGGATCACTTCACCTCTTAATTCCCTTGCATATGTGGATCCTACTGCCTTGCATATCACTTCTCTTACTCTTGGCGTCTCATTGAATGACTACTCATTCATGAAGATGTACCTTAAGCAAGTCTTTAAGTCTTCCTGGTTTGGTCACTCGTACTTTCGTAGCCCCTCCCTTCCATCTGAGCCCATTGCTATGCTAGCCCTGATTCAATGATCTGTTCTGTTCTGCTTTTTCTGGTAGCTTGGGAATAACATGAAGAGACTGAGACCCAGAGAGTGGACTCCCTCATATCCCAGGCAAATCTCTGTTCAGTGTGTGAGCTTATTAAACCAGCACAGATCCATGTACAGAGTGGTCACTCTGAGGAGGAATTGCCAGACTATGGAAATGGCTCAAGGCCAGGGAACGTGACTCATTTTCCTCCTAATGCTTGCTTAGCACCAGCCCAGGGCCCAAGTGACTGGTTCTAGTAAGTACCTGTTGACTGATTCATGGACGATGCCTCCTGCCTCAGCTGACACCAGGCCGTGGAGTCCAGGGAACCATGGAGGTGAGTGAGGGAAGGGCAGTTGGCGGATAGACAGGGTTTTCCAGGAGCAAGAGGAAGGGAATGCAGGATTGTCCTTTAAATTTACTTGTTATCAGCATATGAAATCCACATATTCCTTATCCTTGAGAAAATAAAAACATTATAGATTAGGTTTACGTCCCCCTTGCGGGGTGTATCCAGTTCAGGCACTGTCGCTGAGGTGTCTGCTGTCCTAAATGGGTCGGTCTCCATGTGCACTTTTTATATGTCCATTAGAGTACATGCTAGCTGCAGTTCCCAAAAAGCTTCCAAATACCAGTTGCTTAAAATAAAAACGTTTATTTCTCACTCACTGCCCGGTGCGATGTGGTTGGGAGATGACTCTGGACAGCAACTCTAGAAGGCGTCTTGGGGTATGGGCTGCAATGACTTGTGACTCTGACAACTCCTTGATCCCTGCTTCTAGGCTATGAGAGGAAGACTTGGTGGGACATTTTAGGGGTTAGGCTCTAGGCAGCATGTGCTACTTCCTTCTGTGAACCAAAATATCTGAAAGAGAACCTCTAATATCAGGGGCCGTAATATAGTCAGGAGGTCATTAGGGAAGTCAGATTTAGGCATTCTTACACCCAGATGAGGTTTGGACTTCTGAAGTTCAGTGCTTGCTGTAAACGTACATCCCGGAACTTGCCCACTGTTATTTTTGTGACAGCATTCACCTTAGAGTTTCATCATCTGGACTTTACCAATCCTTTTTGAATCAGCCATCACACATGTTAAATAGCTAATCCAAAAGGTTTCTTTTGTTCTAGCTGGTGATTTTTGCCTTTATAAGCTCTGGCTTTCTTTGTTCTCCTAGAGCACAATTTAGGTTGCTACCCGAATCTGTGTTTCCTGGGTACGGCTTCTTTTGCTCAAATAAGTGCTTTTTATTCTTTGTAACAATCTAAAATTAATTTTGGTTTACAATAATGGTGGCAGCAGTGGGATCCAGACTTACCATTCTCCATTTCCCACTGTGGCCATGGATTCCTGCAAAATACCTGTCAGAGACCATTGTTCTGTACCATCTCCTCAGGCAGTTCCGGCTTTTGCTGCTAAGTCCTCCTGGATCCAAACACCCCTCCTTTGTCATTGTTCCAGCCTTTATCTGAGCATTCTCTTTCCTTCCTTCCTTCCTTCCTTCCTTCCTTCCTTCCTTCCTTCCTTCCTTCCTTCCTTCCTCCCCTCCTTCCTTCCTTCCTTCCTTCCTCCCCCCCTTCCTTTTTTCTCCCAGCCTCCATCTCCTTTTGGTTTCAAGTTGGAGATTTGGTTTTCGGTTTTTCTGTCTCCATTTATCTACACGGAGTATGTCAGGGAAAGGACCCTTTATCCAGGTTCAGGTTTAATCATACAGCTCTTCAGACTTCATCCATAGGCTCAGACTTGATCCATACAGCTCTCCAGACCCTGTCCATATAGGTTTGTGGAGACACACATTAAGGGCTCTCATAGGGAGGTCTTCATCAGGTGAGTGCAGACAGGTAACCCATGTTCTAAGCTTTTTTCCTGCTGATCAGCTACCCTTTTAGGATAAGCCAGGATGATTCACAGCTAAATTGGCCATCATGGGGAATTTCTGACCTACCAAAACTTGCTTTTCTCAAAACTAAATTAGAAAACCATGGTTCTAAAATAAAATTAACTGAATGATATGCCTATTTTAGGTGGTACCTTGAGGCTTCCAAATGTATTCAGGACTCTAAATTAACCAAGATGAACAAACAATTAAAGAAGTAAAATGGTTTGTGAGGCCTCTGCATCCCCTCTTCCCTCTTGAGCTCAGGCCCACCTCCAGCACCCTCTTCTTCTTTCCCCGTTAGGAAAATCTGTCCCTGAAAATTCAACCCTTCCTAGGCTGCTTCCTGTGCACTCTGATTTCCAACTTATGTGCACATAAGTTCCAACTTAAGGGACACCCTTAAAAGAGAGGATCCTAAACCTCTCAGAAACAACAAAATGCATTCTTTAATTGATTCAGAAAGTCCTAGAAGACAGGATATCTTTTAAAACAGTTTTAAATAAATTCTTACAGCATGGAAAAAATTAAGCCATATGAAACAATACCCTTAACTTAGTCCATCAGCCAGAAACATCATTTGGATCCAATTATTCTTTTGAATTTTGTATTATAGCCTAGGACACAGAAGCTAATGATTATTAAATGTAAGCTATAAGATTTCTTCCTTTACCTGTTTACATATGTCTGTATATGTATGCTATAGATATGTTGTCTATCTGCCTCTGGATGGTATGGTCAGGAATAATTTGTAAACACAAAATTAGGTTGTAAAGGAGCCCCCTTTAAGTGGCTTAAAAACAAACATAGTTTAATGTGAATTAAAGAAATAATGACCCAAATGCTCTTCAAGTGTACATGTTCTAGGATTAATCTTTACTAAATAAAAGCTGGTTTGAGGCTGTTAATTAAAACAGACTCTTTAGAGTATCATAACTGTAAAATAATAACACCATAACATTTGCATTCTACCTGGGTTCACTGGTCAAAAAGCTCATGTTATCTCTGTTACAAAAACAAGATAATTGTTAACCATTGTCAAGTCTCAGGAAATCTTCAGAGAGTAATCTCAATGTGATTGTTAAAAACAAGTGGTTTAACCAGAGGTAAATGGGATAAGAGATTCTGGGTGAACTTTTAAGAAAAGAGTTTTCCAAAATCCTTTGTTACTTGGATCCTTAAAGTCTGCTAAGTTAAATGATTAATTAAATTAAATTTTAAAAAGGAGTTTAGTCCATTTGATAGGGCATTGTTCAATGCTACAATATCCTTGTTGACATTTTGTTTGGAAGATCTGTCCATTTTTTATTGTGAGGTGTTGAAATCCCCTACTATAATTGTATTGCTGTCAATATCTTTCTTGAAGTCCTCCAACATTTTCCTTATGTATTTGGGTGCTCCTATGTTGGGTGCATATATGTTTATAATGCTTATGTCTTCTTGATGGATTCTTCCCTTGAGTATTATTAAATGTCCTTCTGTGTCTCTTTTTAAAGTATATTTTATTGATTATGCTAGTACATTTTTCCCAAATTTTCTCCCTTTATCCCCTGCCACCTTGCACCCCCCAACCCTCTAACATTCCCCTCCCCTTAGTTCATGTCCATGGGTTGTACATATAAGTCCCTTAAGTTCTCTGTTTCCTGTACCATTTTTACCTCTCCCCATCTATTTAATGCCCACCAATTATGATTCTTCTTCCTTGTACCTTTCTCCCCTATTCCTCTCTCCCCACTCCCCACAGAAAACCTTCCATGTGATGTCCATTTCTCTGATTCCATTTCTGTTCTAGTTGTTTGCTTAGTTTTTGCTTTCATTGTTTTTCTTTCTTTTTTTTTTTTTTTTTTTTTTTTTTTTTTTTTTTTTTTTTTTTTTTAGGTTCATTTGTTGATAGTTGTGAGTTTGTTGTCATTTTACGGTTCATATTTTTTATTTTCTTTTTCTTAGATGAATCCTTTTAACATTTCATATAATAATGGCTTGGTGATGATGAAACACCTTTAACTTGATTTTATCTGGGAAGCACTTTATCTATCTTTCATTTTAAATGAAAGCTTTGCTGGATAGAGTGATCTTGGATGTAGGTCCTTGCCTATCATGACTTCAAATACTTCTTTCCAGTCTCTTCTTGCCTGCAAGGTTTCTTTTGAGAAATCTTGCAGATAGCCTAATAGGCACCCCTTTGTAGGTAACTCTCTCCTTTCCCCTTGCTTCTTTTAGGATTTTCTCTTTATCTTTAATCTTGGGTAACTTAATGATGATGTGCCTTGGTGTGTTCCTCTTGAGGTGCAACTTCTTTGGGACTCTCTGGGCTTCCAGACTTCCTGCAAGTCTATTTCCTTTGCCAGATTGGAAAAGTTCTCCTTCATTATTTGTTCAAATAAGTTTTCAATTTCTTGCTGTTGTTCTTCTCCTTCTGGCACACCTATAATTCAGATATTGGAATGTTGCAGGCTGTCCCAGAGGTTTGTAAAACTCTTCACTTTTTTGAGTTCTTGTTTCTTCCTTTTCTTCTGGATGGATGTTTATTTCTTTTTTTTGTTCCAAATTGTTGCTTTGAGTCCTGGTTTCCTTCCTGTTACTGTTGGTTCCCTGAGTATTTTGCTTTGTTTCACTTTGGGTATCCTTCATTTGTTTTTTCATTTTTCAGCCAAGCTCAATCATATCTGTGAGCATTTTGATTATCAGGGCTTTGAACTCTCCATCAGATAGTTTGGCTCTCTCCTCATTGTTTAGCTCTCTTTCTGAGGTTCTGCTCTGTTCTTTCATTTTGGCCCTATTTCTTTGTTCAGGGCCCCTGTTAAGTTGTAAGGGGGCAGAGCCTTAGGTATTCCGCTCCCCCCAAGGCAACCCCCCTTTCTGCACTGCAGTGCTGCCTGTGGGGGAGGGACCAGAGAGGGAACAGTGCAGCTCCCCTGCTCATCTCTAGCCCACTTTCCAACAAACTTTTATGTGGGACTGGGAGTTTCTCCCATGGAGGCAACCACTGTAGTCCACAGCAAGCTCTGAGTCTCAGTTTTCCCTTAAGTCAGCCTGCCCCCTCGCACGAACTGTCCACCACCACACTGCAGTTTCTCAGCCAGCCCCAGCCCCACAGTCCACAGCTTGGACACAGGTTCTCTCCATCTGCCGCCTTACCTGTCTATTCTCTTTGGCTCTTTCTTTAATTCCATGGTTGTTGGAGTTCTGTGCAGTTTGATTTCCTGGCACTTCTGGTTGTTTATTGATTTTAGATTGGTTATTATTCTCCTTTTGGTCATGCAAAGGATGCAAAGGGTTTCTACCTATGCCTCCATCTTGGCCGGAACTCCCTTGTGTCTCTTTTTATGGCCTTTGTTTTGAAGTCTGTTTTGTCTGATATAAGTATTGCTACCCCAGCTTTTATTTCCTGAGAATGTTTTTTCCAACCCTTCACTTTCAGTCTGCATAGGTCTTTTGTTCTGAGGTGGGTCTCTTGTAGGCAGCATATGTGTGGGTCACGTTTTCTTATCCATTCAGCTATCCTGTGTGTTTTGATTGGAACATTTAATCCATTTACATTTAAGGTTATTATTGATAGGTACTTATTCATCCCCCCTCCCTTTTCTACCTGTGTTCCTCTCTCTCTCTCTCTTTCTCTCTCTCACTCTTTTTCTTCCTCTTCTTAAAGCTGTCCCTTTAGCATGTCTTGCAGTGCTGGTTTGGTGTAGGTGTATTCTTTCAGCCTTCTTCTGTCTAGGAAACTCCTTATTTGGCCTTCCATTTTAATTGATAGCCGTCCTGCATAAAGTAGTCTTAGTTGCAGGCCTTTGGTTTTCATTACTTGGAATATTTGTTGCCATTCCCTTCTGGCTTCTAGTGTTTCCATTGAGAAGTCAGCTGCTAGTCTTACCTGGACTCCCTTGTATGTTAGTTCCTGTTTCTCCCTTGCTGCCTTTAACATTCTCTTTTTGTCTTGGAATTTTGCCACTTTAATTATGATGTGTCTTGCAGTGGGTCTCTTTGGGTTCCTCTTGATTGAGACTCTCTGTGTTTCCTGGGTTGGTGTGACTTTTTCTCTCATCAAATTAGGGAAGTTTTCTGTTATTACTTTTCAAACAGGTTTTCTATCCCTTGCTCCTCCTCTTCTCCTTCTGGTATCCCTATTGTATGGACATTATTATGTTTCATGTTGTCCTGCAGTTTCCTTTAACCCCTCTTCATTCCTTTTCAGTCTTTTTTTCTTTTCTTGCTCTTTTTGGGAATTTTTTTCTATGTTGTCTTCCAGGTTGCTGATTCCATCCTCAGCTTCATCTAGCCTGTTTTTTATTCCTTCTACTGTGTTCTTCAGTTCAGAAATTGTATTCTTCATTTCTTCTTGCCTCTTATTGATGGTTTCTATGTCCTTTTTCATGCTGATGTAGTTTGCAGTGAGTTCATTGTAGTTTCCCTGTAGTTTTGGTAATTCTCTGTGAGTTCCTTGAGCTTCCTTATAACTGTTGTTTTGAACTCAATATCTGACAGTTGACTTGCCTCTATTTCATTTAGCATTCTCTCTGAGGCTTCCTTTCCTCTCATTTGGTTTTGTGTCTTCATCTTCCCATTGTTTGTGAGACTCTCCTTGTTAGCCTCAGCTTCTTAAATTGATCTATTTTGACTCCCTGAGTTTGTGGTGTGAACTTTTATGGTAAAGAGACCTATGAGATTCAGTGGTGTAGTCTCCTTGATCTCCTAAACTTGCTGCCCTTGGGATGCCCTTTATGTCATTTATGTTGGCTCTCTGGATGTAGTTGGGTTTTGATTGTTGTTGGGTCATTCTTTGATGGGTCCTTCCCTCCAGCTGGTTGACTGAAGGTCACTCCACCCACCACATCTTTATGCTATTGTGCAGGTGCATAACCAGAACAAAACCACAAAACCCCACAAACACACCCACGTCTGCAAAAATAACTCCTCCCTGCAATCTCACTATGAATAGCAAATGAACCAGTATTAATAAAGGTGTAAAGAGTTAAGACTATTATTAGAAAGGAGAGAAATAAACTATAGTATAAAATCTAGTGACTTAATATGTACAAATTTGACGGACACAAAATTAATGCTAAAAAGCTATGCAGGAAAGAAAATATTGCAAATCATGGAAAAGACCACAGTGGATTTCATCTCGGTAGCCTCTAGTATTTACCACTGTTTTATCTTTCTGGATCTGCTTCTGATGATGTCAGATGTTGACCCCATCTGACCTTAGGCAGCCTGCTCCAAGACTGCCAGGGATCTACTGTCTGTGACTGTCTCCTTCCATTGTTAATCTAGTCACTCTGTACTCAGTAGTCAGGCTTAAGCACCATAAGTCAGGGCAGAATCCCACTTGGGGTTGGGGCTATTGCTTCCTTTCAGGCTGCTGCCCCTTGGAGGGAAATAGTCTGCCTGAGCCTGATGGCTGCTGCTGTATGGGAGATGACTCAGCACGAGGATCCTGGCATCTACTCTCTCAGCTCTCTCCCCAAAGCTTCTGTCCCCAGTATCTCTTCAGGCATCTTTAGCCCACTCTACCCCCACCTTTTCCAGAGCCCAGAGTAAGTGGCTGCAAATGGAGATTTGTGCATTGGGCCCTGGCTGTTGTGGCTCAGTGGATTGAGCACCAGCCCATGAACCAAAGGATCACTGGTTCAATTCCCAGTCAAAGTACATGCCTGGGTTCTGGGCTAGGTCCCCAGTCAGGAGCACATGAGAGGCAGCCACACATTCATGCTTCTCTTCCTCTTTCCTCCCTTCATTCACCTGTGTCTAAAAATAAATAAAACTTTTTAAAAATGAAAGAAAATTTGTGTGTTGGCCCTTTAAATGGCTCTCTGTGTCTCCAGCCATCTGTCTCTGGCAGAGAATAACACCAATGCTTTTCACCACTGGTTGTTATCCATGTACTTTTTGGGCTCTTGTGCTGTAGTCTGGAGATCCCAACTTTGGGTTTAGATCCCACACTTCTCAAGGGGATCCAACTGGTTGTTTAATTATCCTTCTGGTGCTGCTGCCTGTAGGCACCTAGCCAGCCTTCTTGAGTCTCCACCACACTCCTTATGGGTCAGGTTGTGCTGAAGCTGATTCTTCTGTCTGTCCAAAGTTATAAGCCTTCTCTCTCACTATTGTTCAATTGTTTGTTTGGGTGATTTTCTCCACAATTTAGTTGTAATTCCAGATTGGTCCTGGGAGTAGGATAATATGGCTTCCAATCACTTCTCCACCATCTTGTGCCTTCAGTATTAGCCATCCATTTTAAATGAGATCTTGCTGGATAGAGTAAGGGCCTTGCTTTTTATTACTTGGTATATTTTGTGCTGGTTCCTTCTGGCTTTAGTGTTTCTATTGAAAAATCAGTTGTTAGACTTATCAGAGCTCCCTTGTATGTTACCAGCTGTTTCTCCCTTGTTCCCCTTAAGATTCTCTCTCTGTCTTTAAACCTTGCTATTTTAATTGTGATGTGTCTTGGTGTAGGTCTCTTTGGATTAATTTGATTGAGACTCTCTCTGCTTTCTGATCTTGCACGACTTTTTCCTTCACCAAGTTAGGGAAAGTTTCCGTCATTATTTTTTCAAACAAATTTTCTATTTCTTATTCCTTTCTCTTCCTGGTATCCCTATAATGTGAATGTTGTTATGTTTCATGTTGTTCCAAAGCTCCTTTAAACTATTCTCATTTCTTTTTTAGTATTTTTTTCATTTTTGTTGCTCTATGTTTTTTCTACTTTGTCTTCCAACTCATTGATTCCATCATCTGCTTTGCCTAACCTGCTTTTAATTCTTTCTAGTGTATTATTCATTTCAAATATTCTGTTCTTCATTTTTATCTGGTTCTATTTCATGGGTTCTATGTCCTTTTTCATGGTGGTATAGTTCCCACTAAATTCCCTGTTGCTCCCATAAAGTTCCTTGTAGTTTTTGCTAAGTTTCTTGAGCATTTTTATAACCATTACTTCGAAATGTATGTCTGATAAATTGCTTGACTCAACTTCATTTAGCTCTTTTTCTGGGAATTCCTCCTTTTCTTTCAATTGGGCATTGTTTCTTTTCCTACCCATTTTAGGCGACCTTTTTTTTTTTTTTTTCTTGTTTCTATGCGTTAGAGTGATCTGCTTTGACACCCTGTCTTCATGGGCTGGACTTCTGGAATAAGAGTCCTATGTGACTCAGTGGTGCATTCTCCTTTGTGTCCTGCACTAGTTGCTGTAGGGATGACCCTTATGCAGTTTATGTGGTGTCTCCCATTTTATTTGAGTTTTGATTGTTTTGGGCTCATTCACTGAGCTCATTCATTGAATCCCTTCAGCTGGCTGACTGAAAGTCTCTACTCCTTCCATGTCTTGTATGCTGTGTACAAGTTATGACAGAACAGAACAAAACAACACAGAAAACAACACCCACACCAGCAAAAATACCCCCCAACAACAGCAATATTAAGGAAAAAGATTATTAAAAGTGGGAAAAATGAGAATCATATAAGAAAGAAAAAAATATGAGATGACTAAAGGGAAGAAAAGTTATTTTGAGAGGATAGAAGGAGGGGAAATAATAAGAGTAAGGAGTACAAAGAAAGTTAAGAAAGGGAAAAGATAAAATTTAAAATGAAAATATGAAAGAGAAGGAAGAAGGCAAAATGGAGTGAAGAAAAAGGAGAGTAAAATATGAGATTTGAAATAAAACATAGTGAAAAATAGGAAGAAAATTGGAGAAAAAGAGAAAATGTTAAAAGGCTATATGAGAGCAAAAACAATGCAAATAATGTAAAAGAACAAGGTGGAATTTTTCTCAGCAGAGTTTAGTGTTTGTGTAGTGGCTTCTCTTTCTGAATACAACTTTGGTGTTCTGAAGCTGGTGTAAGGCAATGTCAAATGCCTATTCGAAGCTCAAGCAATTTATAGTCTGTGGCTCTCTCCTCAGGCTTGGCTATGTCCTAGGGTAGTCCTCAGTGTGCTGCTCTGCTGTTTTTTTATCAGCACAAGGCCCAGGGGTGGGCCAACTAACTACAGAAATCACCCCAGGTACTACTTCTACCTTCTCTGCCCGCAGTCCTGCTTTAGTCTGAGTCTAGCTGCTCACCAGTCTATTTCCGAGAGGGCTTCTGGTGGGAATGGGAGGAAGGGAATCCTGGATCTCCTGTGGGAGGTGCTGTTCAGACTTCAGAGAAAATGGTGTGTGTGTTCACATGTCTGAGTTTATCCCCAATTATTTCCCTGAACTTGGCATGCAATGCTCCTAGTAGGGTAGCAGGTGAGGCCTCTAGAGCCCAGAGTTTGGTCTCATGGCTCTCCATGAGGAAGAAGCTTCAGTCTGGTTCCAGGGAGAGTGTATGGAATGTCTGTGCCCTAAAGTCAGTCTGTAACACTCCTGAGTCCACCTGTGCTGTTGCTCCTTGGTCGGGGACAAGATGTGGGTTGAGTGAAAGTAAGAAAGATGCTGGGTGGGGCAAGTAGGATTTCAAAGTGTGTGTCAGGTGGGATTCCAGAAGATGGGGCTAGGAGACTTTCAGAGAGTGGGGCAATTGGTTTTCTCATGGGGTGAGTTCATTACTTTTCCCTTGGGAAAGGCTTGTTTTTTCTCAAGAAAAATGGTTGCTACAGTATGGTGTTTATCCCAGCACCTGAAACACATAGCCACTCCCCAGTGCTTCTCCCCCAAGGCTCCTGCTCCAGAGTGTCCTCACATGACTGCGAACCATGCTTCTCTCCCTTCACCTGAGCCAAAAGTGAGTGGCCAGGAACAATGAAACCTGGGTGTTGGCCCCTTAAAACAAAACAAAACAAAAAGATGGCTTTGTCTCCAGCAGGCTTTGTCTTTCTCTGGTGGGCAACAAACACACAAACAAAAAACAAACAAACAAAAATGACCTTTCACTGCTGTGTAGGTAAGTGCACACAGTCACTCTGTGCATGGGAATCCAGTCTGAAGTCCAGGCCTCACTCCTGTCCAAGGGAAGCTCCCTCAGCCATGTGGTCACCTCAGCCACCACCTGTGTTACTGTGGCTGGTCCCTACTTATTTAAGCAGTGTTGGCCACTTCTGTGTTCCTGCCCTTTCTACCAGTCATGAGGTGGTTTCCACCCAACTTTGGTTAAGAATCACCTCCTCAAGTAGTCCTCAGTTATTATTTTTGGGTAGATGTATTACCTCTGTATTTTTATTTTCAGCTTGGTTCTGGGAGGCAGTGGGAAATAAACTCATCTACTCTGCTGCCATCTTGCCCCTCCTGTCTTTTTATTTTGTTGATGGTTTTCTTTGCTGTGCAAAAAAAAAATTTAGTTTGATGTAGTCTTATTTGTTTAATTTTTCTCGTATTTCCCTTGACCAAAGAGATATATCAGGAAAAAAAAATGTCACTAGGAGAAATGTAAGATTTTACTGCCTATGTTTTCTCTTGGAATTTTATGGTTTTGATTCTAACATTTAAGTCTTTAAACCATTTTATATTTATTGGGTATGGTATAAGTACGTGGTCTAATTTCTTTCTTTTTCTTTTTGCATGTTATTTGCCCAATTATATCCAACAACATTTATGAATAGACTATCTTTACCTTATTGAATGTTCTTGCCTCATTTGTCAAATATTAATTGGCCATAATGGTATGGGTTTATTTCTGGCCTCTGTACTCTCTTCCATTGATATCTGTGTCTGTTTTTATGCCAGTACCATGCTGTTTTGATTACTATGGCCTTGCAGTATAGTTTGATATCAGGTAGCATGATTCCTCCAGTTTGTTCTTCTTTTTCAAGATTGCTGTGGCTAGTTGGGGCCTTTGTTGTTCCACATAAATTTTTGAAATATTTGGCATAGGTCTGTGAAATATACCATTAGTATCTTGACAGGAATTATCTTGAATCTATAGATTGTTTTGAGTAGTATAGATATTTTAATGATGTAAAGTCTTTCTATCCATGAACACAGTATATGCTTTTACTTATTTGTATCTTCTTCCATTTCTTTCTTCATTGTCTTATGATTTT
The DNA here is from genome assembly GCA_004027475.1 of Anoura caudifer. Taxonomy (NCBI): domain Eukaryota; kingdom Metazoa; phylum Chordata; class Mammalia; order Chiroptera; family Phyllostomidae; genus Anoura; species Anoura caudifer. The sequence continues at coordinate 70,841 of PVKU01007408.1, forward strand.
CCAAGTACAGGTCTTTTAAGTTCTTGGCTAAATTTATTCCTAGGTATTTAATTTTTGATTTGATTGTAAATGAAATTGTTTTTTTAGCTTCCCTTTCTAATAGTTCATTGTTAGTGTATAGAAAGTCAATTGATTTCTGGATATTTGTTCTGTATTCTGCTAATTTACTTAATTCATTTATTAGTTCTAGTAGTTTTTTGGTGGAGTCCTTAGGGTTCTCTATATACAATATTCTGTCATCTGCAAATAATGAAAGTTTTGCTTCTCTTTCCAATTCAGATGTCTTTATTTCTTCTGCCTGTCTGATGGCAATGGCTAGGACTTCCAGTAGTATGTTAAATAAGAGTGGTGAAAGCAGGCATCCCTGTCTTAAGGGAAATGCTTTCAGTTTTTGCCTCTACCTTCTGGGCCACCTGTTAGGCCTAGTCACAGAAAGAGCCTGTGGTGGTACATGAGTTGGATGAGGAAGGTTCTCAGTGAGTAACCACAGGGATGAGTGGTGTTCACCAAATTGATACAGATTTAAACTTGATGCCAGTACTGGCTCCAACACCACTCAGCAAATGTTCCAGGGTATACCAAGTCTAGTTGCCACCTGCTGGATGCTCACACAACTTTGTTGTGGGGCAGGGGTCTCAGGGTCTCATCAGGATAAGGCCAGGAGAGTCTATTGGGCCCCAAAAGACCAAGATTTAGCTGTGTGAATGAAAGGTTCTGCACTGGTTGGCATGTGAGGGAAGAAGTTCTACCATCCTAGAGTCACTCAACTGTTTTTCCCAAAGTCTAGTAGGAGCCAATCTCAGGAGTGTAGGGATACTGGGAGTCAAGAGAGTAGCAAGTGCTGGTCCAGCAAGGGGGAGGTGAGGCCTCCACCCCAAAGCCACACAATTCAGACACTGATAACCCCTGAGTCTCCTCAGACCTGTACACTCCAGTCTAGGCAGCTGACTCCTCAACAGAGAGTCAGTTCCACAGGGTGGGGTGACCAGGAGTCCAAAGGGTCAGACTACGGCATTTTCTCAGGCTGACTCTACATGGAGGACAAGCTCCACACAAGAAAGATGGCATCTGCAAAGCAGCAGAATGACTCAACATAGGGGTCCTGGTGGCTATCCCTCTGCTCTCTCCCCAGAGCCACAAACCCTAGTCTCTCCTCACACAATACTAGTTCACTCTGTCCTCCCTCCTCTGGAGCCCAGAATGAGTGGCTATGAATGATATTTTGTGTGTTGGTTCTTTAAAAGAGTGCCTGTGCCCCTAGCTCACTGCCGTCACTGCCTGGCAGCCAGAATCCCTATTGATTTTCACAGTCAGATGTCATGAGGTTGCCTCTTCCCAGCTCTCATGCTCTGGGCTGGGGAGTCTGGTATAGAGTTGAGATTGCACACTTCTCCAGGGGAGCCCCTGCAGCTGAGATATCCTAGAACCTCACCTACCACCCATGGTAGTGGGTGTCTCTACTTCTTTCCTGTCTCAATGTGGCTTCTGCAAATACTTGTTATAAGACTCCTCTTCAGATAGTCTTCAGTTGGCTATTCAGGTTGATTGCTCTATATTTTAGTTGTAATTCCAGTTCAATCCTGAGAGAAGGTGAGTATAGCTTCTACCTACTCCAGCACCAACTTGAATCCTTCCAAAACTTACAGTTTTAACCTAACAGTCAATTGCTTTCAAAACAAAAAAAAATCAATATTCTTACAAGATTATAACAGGACTGAGGACATAGCACTAGAGTCAAGAAGTCTAAAATACAATGTGAAATTATTCATCGTGCAAAGGAACAAGAAAATGTGACCAATTCTAAAGAATGAATATTATCTATAGATTCCAAGCAGAAAATCAAGATCATACAGATATTATAATTATAAAAGACTTTAAAGAAGCTATTATAACTAATCTCCATGAAGTAATATGAAATACACTAAAATAAATAAAAAATAGAATTTCTCAGTAGAGAAAAAGAAATTTTAAAAATAATTACATGGAAAATTTTAAGCTGAAACATGCAATATCTGAAAAAATACAATATCTGAAAGAAATATGTCACTGGTCAGAAGACAGAGGAGTCAGTAAACTTGAACATAGACCAATAGGAAAACAGAGAAAAATGAAAATGAGTGAAATTAGCAGAGCTTCAAGATCCTGTCAGACAATTTTTTAAAATGGTGTATGCCACATGCAAGTATAGTCACAGTTAATAGCAGGGAAAGGGGTGGGGACAAAATATTTTTTAAAATTGTGACCATAAAAGTTCCCAAATGTGAAGAAAGATAGATTTATTGATTTGGGAGTACAGCAAACCCAAACAGGATAAATTCAAAGAAAATCATGCTTAAGCAAATCACAACAAAATTGTTGAAATCCAAAGATTTAAAAAAAAACCTTTAACTAACACCTTGTGCATTGTTCACCTTCTACTTTTGGAATGCAAGTCCTCTGATTTAAAAATAAAACAAAGAAACCATTATAAGAAATTTAAACATATTCAAAATTAGATAGTACTTCCATGTACTCACCACTTGTTTTCAACAATTATCAGCATTCTGCTGCTCTTATTCACCTATTTCTGCTTAATACTTCCTTTGCAAAAGAAGGAATTTAAAGCAAATCTCAGACATTATATAATTTCACCTGTAGAAACTTTGATATGTGTGTCTAATACATAGACTTTGTTTTTATAATATAAAACAATGTCTTTGTTATACCCAACACAATGAAAAATAATTTCTTACTATCATATAATACTCAATCCATATTAAACTTCTGTAATCATCTCAAAAATATATTTTACAGTTATTTTGTTGAAGTCAAGATTGTAAAAACCCACACATTGTATTTGGTTGATAATATCGCAAACATTTTTTATATTTTATTGTTTATGCTGTTGCAGTTGTTCCAATTATTTCCTCCTTCACCGCCCTCTGCCCAGCCTGCCCCCCCACTTCCCTAGTCAATCTTTACCTCATTGTCTGTGTCCTTGGGCCCTTTATATATGTTCCTTGACTAATCCCTTCACCTTCTTTCAAACAAGACCTAAAATAACTGACCTAAGTTTTCACCTTAAGAATCTAGAAAAAGAAGAGCAAATTAATTCTAAAGAAAGTAAGTAGTAAGAAGGAAATAAGCAAAACATCTGAAAATGGAGTTTAGCTATAAGCTGATTCTTCGAAAAGACCATCAAAAATAAACTCTTAGCCAGACTGATTAAGAAAAAAATCACGAATCATCAATACCAGGAATTAAAAATACATTGTCATCTCAAATTGTAAAGAATTAGAAGGATAAAAAATAATACTGTGAACAACTTTATACCAGAATTTTGATATCTTATATATAAAAGAGATGAATTTCCTGAAAAACAAACTCATCACAACTGACACAAGAAGACACAGAAAATCTGAATAGCAATATATGTATCAAAGTACAATTGACCTTTGAACAACACAGGGGATGGGAATTATGGTGGCTGACACCCACCATGCACTCGAAAATCCGTATATAAACTGGTCCTCACATACCTGGGATTCTCAGCCATAGACACAAAATTCTATTTTCCATCCATGGTTGGTTGAATCCACAGATGTGAATCCTGGGGTTACAGAAGGATAACTTTATATTTATTGAAAAAATCCATGTCATGGATGTGAACAACAGCATGGTGATTGTGGGTAGGTGATGCAGACACTGGCTAGCAGTGTCTGCATCATTATGGATGAAATAAAACATACACACAGACTACCAAGTCTGGTGGAGGAAAAAGGATGACAGCATGGCTTTTCTCTCAAGGGGAGCAAAAGCTGCAGCCTCCACCATGACAGGCCTTTATTCTATATCTCTCCTCACATTACAAGATGGTCCTCACTCACCAAGCCCAGGTTACAACAAAAGGAGCCAATGCCCCTAATCACATCACAGAAGAAGGATATTAGCAAATGAAAAGGCAAAAGTCCTTGTGCAGGTTACACTGGTCCCTGCAAGGCTCAGCATGGATTTTTAGGAAGTTACAGTAAGCATTTGCAGGGTGAGGGAGTTTTCAGCAAAAAGCAGCTTAGGTGTATTGCAAATCTGATTACCCACAAGAGAAGCTATCTGTGGGTGTGGGTCCTGTGCATCTCTGAGTGGGAGCTGGGCCCACGCCATGCAGAAGGGTCTGCCACAGATGGGGGGTGCTGAGGAGGGTATATGTAGGATAAATTATCACAAGTGGAGACTTGACTTGGGGTGGTGAGCACACATTACAGTGTACAGATGATGTGTTATAGCATCATGCAACTGAAACCTGTAGAACTTTGTTGACCAGTGTCACCATAATAAACTCAGTGAAAAGGAAAAAGAGAAAAAGAACAAATCCATGTATAAGTAGACCCACGCAGTTAAAACCTGTGTTGTTCAAGGGCCAGCTTGAATTCAATTCTTCTAAATCCTTCCAAAAATGGAAACCATAGACACGGATGTTTACACTTGTGAATTCAACTCAGTATTTAATGAAAAATATCGCCAATCCTACACATACCTTTTCTGACTGTAGAGGAAGTGACATCATTTTCTAACCTGCTTTATGAAGCCAGAATACTCCTAATACCAAAAACGTACCATAATGTTACAAAAAATGAAATTACAGACCTCTGTCTTATGAGTATAAACACAAAATTCCTTAACAAGTAGGAGCAAATGAAACTAAACAACATATAAAAAGAATAATACATGTAGCTGTCCAGTTCTCCCAACACCACTTGTTGAAGAGGCTATTTTTACTCCATTTTATGTTGCTGCCCCCTTTGTCAAATATTAATTGACCGTAGACACTTGGGTTTATTTCTGGGCTCTCTGTTCTATTCCACTGGTCCATGTGTCTGTTTTTATGCCAGTACCAGGCTGTTTTGATTACAGTAGCCTTGAATACAGTTTGGTGACAGGTATTGTGATCCCTCCTACTTTGCTCTTCTTTCTCAAAATTGCTGCAGCTATTCGAGGTCATTTATGGTTCCATATAAATTTTTGAATCTGTGCACCCCAATGTTCATAGCAGTACAGTTTACAATAGCCAAGTGTTGGAAGCAACCTAGGTGCCCATCAGTAAATGAATGGATCAAGAAACTATGATACATTTACACAATGGAATTCTATGCAGCAGAAAGAAAGAAGGAGCTCCTACCCTTCGCAACAGCATGAATGGAACTGGAGAGCATTATGCTAAGCAAAATAAGCCAGGCAGTGAAAGACAAATACCATATGATCTCACCTGTAACAGGAACCTAATCAACAAAACAAACAAACAAGCATAATATAACCAAAGACACTAAAATTGAGAACAGGCTGACAGTCACCAGAGGGGAGAGGGGAGGGAATTTCAGGGGAAAGGCGGAAGGGTTTGGAGCAACAAGTATGAAAGACACATGGACAAAAACTAGGGCAGGTGGATATGGGAGGGAGGTGGGGAGGGTTGGGGCGGTGGGCTGGGTTGGGAGTAAAAGACAGATAACTGTACAAGAACAACAATTAAAATAGAATAGAATAGAATAGAATAGAATAGAATAGAATAGAATAGAAAATACATTTTTAAAAAACACAGTTTATTCCAAGAATGTAAGATTGGTTTGATCATCAAAAATCAATGTGCTACCTCTACTAAAGAGATTTTTTTATTGTTGTTCAGTAACAGTTGTTTGAATTCTTGTCCCTACCCTGTTGCTCTCCCCTGCTCTGTCCAACCCCTGCTCCCAAAGATAATTCCCACTCCATTGCCCTTATCCATGGATCCTTTATACATGTTTCTTGACTTGACCCATTCCCTTCTTTCCTCCATTAGCCCCTTCCCCCCTCTACTCTGGTTACTGTCAGTGTGTTCTTTATTTCCATGTCTCTAGTTCTTTTTTCTTCACTTGTTTGTTTTGTTGATTAGGTTCCACTTATAAGTGAGATCATATGGTATTTGTTTTCCACCAACTGGCTTATTTCACTTAGCATAATGCTCTCCAGTTCCATCCATGCTGTCACAAAGGGTAGGAGCTCCTTCTTTCTTTCTGCTGTGTAGTATTCCATCATGTAAATGTACCACAGTTTTTTGATCCATTCATTTACTGATGGGCACTTAGGCTGTTTCCAGCACTTGGCTATTGTAAATAATGCTGCTATGAACATAGAGGTGCATAATTTCTTTTGGATTGGTGTTTCAGAATTCTTAGGGTATAATCCCAGCAGTAATTACTAGATCAACAGGCAGTTCCATTTTCAGTTTGGTTTTCTTTTTATTTTTTTTTTAAGGAGATTTCTACAGTGGCTGCATCAGTCTGCATTCCTACCGACAGTGTACTTGGGTTCCCTCTTTTCCACAACCTCACAAGCACTTGTTGTTTGCTGATTTGTTAATGATGGCCATTCTGACCAGTGTGAAGTGGTATCTCATTGTGGTTTTAATTTGCATCTCTCTGATGGCCAGTGATGCTGAGCATCCTTTCATATGTCTCCGGATCCTCTGTATGTTCTCCTTGGAGAAGGGTCTGCTCAGGTCCTTTGCCCATTTTCTAATTGGATTGTTTGTCTTCCTGGTGTAGAATCACATGAGTTCTTTATATATTTTGGAAATCAAACCCTTGTCCAAGGTATCATTGGCAAATATATTTTCCCATACATTTGGTTGCCTGTTGATTTTCCTGATGTTTTCTTTAGTCATGGAAAGAAACGTTCTTATGGAAAAGCTTTTTATTTTGATGAAGTCCCATTTGTTTATTCTTTATGTCCCTTGCTCTAGGGGACATATTGGTGAAAATATGGCTATGTGGAATATCTGAAATTCTCCTGCCTTTGTTCTCCTCTAGGACTTTTATGGTGTCACAACTTATATTTAAGTCTTTTGTCCCTCTTGAGTTTATTCTGGTATATGGTGTAAGATGGTGGTTTAGTTTCATGATTTTGCATGTACCTGTCCAGATCTCCCAACACCATTTGTTAAAGAGGCTATTTTTACTCCATTGTATGTTCCTGCCCCCTTTGTCAAATATTAGTTGACCATGGAGACTTGGGTTTATTTCTGGGTTCTCTATTCTATTCCATTGATTTATGTGTCTGTTCTTATGCCAGTACCAGACTATTTTCATTACATGGCCTTGTAGTGTAGTTTGATATCAGGTATTGTGATCCCTCCTACTTTGTTCTTCTTTCTCAAGATTTTGAGGCTATTTGGGGTCATTTTGGTTCCATAAAAATTTTTGAAATATTTGTTCTTTATCTGTAAAATATGCCATTGGTATTTTAATAGGGATTGCATTGAATCTGTAGATTGCTTTGGGTTGTATTCACATTTTAATGATGTTGATTCTTCTAATACATGAACACAGTATATGTTTCCATATATTTGTATCTTCCTTAACTTCTTTCTTCAGTGTTCTCTTGTTTTCTGACTACAAGTTACTCACTACTTGTAGTCAGAAAAACAACAGAATTTACCTCCTTCATTAAATTTATCCCTAGGTACTTTATTTTTCTTGTTGCTATAGCAAATGGGATTTTTGTCCTCATTTCCATTTCTGATACTTCATTGCTGGTGTACAGAAATGCCTTCATCTTCTGAATATTGACTTTGTATCCTGCTATTTTGCCAATTCACTTAATAGGCTGAGTAGTTTTTTGGTGGACTCTATAGGATTCTCTATGTACACTATCATATCATCTGCAAACAATGACAGTTTCACTTCCTCCTTTCCAATTTGGATGTCTTTTATTTTTCTTCTCTAATAACTCTGGCTAGCATTTCCAATACTATGTTGAATAAAAATGGTGAAAGCAGACACCCTTGTCTTATTCCTGATCTTAAGGAGAAATCTTTTATTTTTGCCCATTGAGTATGATGTTGGCTGTAGGTCTCTCATATATGGCCTTTATTTGTTTTCATATGTTCCCCCTATTTCTACTTTACTGAGTGTTTTTTATCATAAATGGGTGCTGGACCTTATCAAATGCTTTTTCAGCATCTATTGATATGATCATGTTATTTTTGTCTTTTGTTTATGTGGTATATTACATTTATTGATTTGTGAATATTTACAAATCATCTCTAAGATGAGTCCCACTTGATTATGGTGCATGATTTTTTTTAAATGTATTGTTGGATCTGGTTTGCCAATGTCTGTTGAGGATTTTAGCATCTATCTTCATCAGAGATATTGGCCTGTAGTTTTCTTTTTTTATTGTATCTCTATTTGATTTTGGAATAAGATAATACTGGCCTCATAAAGAGCTGGGGAGTCTTCCCTCTTCTAGAATTTTTTGAAATTGTTTGAGTAGGATAAGAGTTACTTTTTTTTCTTTAAATGTTTGGTAAAATTTGCCTGTGAAGTCATTCAGTCCAGGGCTTTTGTGTACCAGTGGTGTACTAAATCAATTTCACTTGCTGCTACCAGTTTATTCAGGTTTTCTGCTTCTTCTTGAATGAGTTTTGGAAGATTATATGTTGCAAGAAATATACACATTTCAACTCCCAGCCAAGATGGAGGCATAGGTGGACACACTGTGCCTCCTCGCACAACCAAAATTAAGGACAACAAAGATTTAGAAACAAGAAAACAACCAGAACTGATAGAAAATTGAACTGTACAGAAGTCCAACAACCATTCATCCAGACTGGTAAGAGGGGTGGAGTCACGGCAGGAAAAAGTGGAGGTTGGCAGACCTGGGCATACATGCAGCAGCGGCTAGCAGACCCCAGGTGCACAGGTGGTGGCTAGTGGACCCCAGGAGTGGGGCGTGAACAGGCAGACCCAGTGAGGCCATGCAAGGCGGGCTGGCTGACCAGGTGGTCCCACATTCATGCGCAGATAATCCAGGTGAAGGGAAAGTGGCAGAAGGGACTGGAATCCAAGACAGCGCTGAGCAAGAGCCATTATTCCCATCCCCACATATAGCATCACAACCCAGCAACTGGGCTGCCCCACCCTGGGGAACACCTAAGGCTCCGCCACTCACTACATAACAGCCACAACCAGACCAAAAACAAAAAACAAAATCAAAAACAAAAACAAAAAATGGCTCAAACAGGAGAAGAAATGAAAGCCCCAGAGCCAGTTCATCTAAGCAACCAAGAGATAGACAACATATCAGATGCATAGTTCAAAGCACTGGTGATCAGGATGCTCACAGAATTGATTGATTTTGGTCACAAATTAGATGGACAAATGAAAGCTACAATAAGTGAAATGAGGGAAAATGCTCAGGGAATCAATAGAGATGAGAGGAAAACTGGGACTCAAATCAATGGAGTGGACCAGAAGGAAGAAAGAAACAACCAAACAGAAAAGAATGAAGAAACAAAAATTCAAAAAAATGAGGAGAGGTTTAGGAACCTCCAGGACATCTTTAACTGTCCCAACGTCCGAATTATAGGGGTACCTGAAGGGGAAGAGGAAGAGCAACAAGTGGAAAACTTATTTGAACAAATAATAAAGGAGAACTTCCCCAATCTGGTAAAGGAAATAGACTTCCAGGAAGTCCAGGAAGCTCAGAGAGTCCCAAACAAGTTGGACCCAAGGAGGAATATACCAAGGCACATCATCATTACATTAGCCAAGATTAAAATGAAGTAGAGAATTCTAGAAGCAGCAAGGGATAAGGGCACAGTCATCTACAAAGGAGTTCCCATCAGACTGTCAGCTGATTTCTCAAAAGAGACCTTACCAGCAAGAAGGGGCTGGAAACAGGTATTCCAAGTCATGAAGGGCAAGGACCTACATCCAAGATTGCTTTATCCAGCGAAGCTTTCATTTAGAATGGAAGGGAAGATAAAGTGCTTCTCAGATAAGGTCAAGTTAAAGGAGTTCATCATCACCAAGCCCTTATTCTATGAAATGTTAAAGGGACTTACATAAGAAAAAGAAGATTAAAAATAGGACAGTAAAAAGACAGCAAACTCACAGATATTAACAACCACACCCAAAACAAAAACAAACTAAGCAAACCACTAGAACAGGAGCAGAAACACAGAAATGGAGATCACATGGAGGGTTAGCAACAGGGGAGTGGGAGGAAGAGAAAGGGGAAAATGTTCAGAGAATAAGTAGCATAGACATAGGTAGAAAATAGACGGGGGAGGGCAAGAATAGTGTGGGAAATGTAGAAGCTAAAGAATTTATGACACATGGGCATGAACTAAAGGGGGGAATGTGGATGGGAGGGGTTGTGCAGGGTGGAGGGGAATGATGGAGGGAAATGGGACAACTGTAGTAGCATAATCAATAAAATATATTTAAAAAATAAATTAATTTTAAAAAGAAATATACACATTTCACCCAAGTTGTCCAATTTCTTGGTTTATGATTGTATTAATTTGTTAAAATCTTTTGTAGTTCTGTGGTATCAATTGTTACTTCTCTTTTATTTCTGATTTTATTTATTTGGGTCCTCCTTCTTTTTTTGTTAATGAGTCTGATTAAATGTTTGTCAATTTTTTTCCAATAAACCAGCAGTTGAATTTATTGATACTTTGATTTTTTTTCTCTGTCACTTAATTCTTTTCTGATCTTGATTATTTCCTTCCTTCTACTTGCTCTGGGCTTTTGTTGTTGTTGTTTTGGTTCTGGTAGGTGTAGGTTGTGTATTTAAGATTTTCTATGTTTTTTAGGCAGGCCTCTGTTGCCATGGGCCTCCCTCTCAGGACTGCCTTTGCTGTGTCCTGTAGGTTTTGGACTTTTATGTATTCATTTTCATTTGTTTTCAGATTTTTTTATTTCTTCTTTGATCTCATTGTTAAGCCCTTCATTATTCAGTAGCATGTATTTATATATTTTTCAGTGTTTTCCTTGAGGTTAGTTTCTAGTTTCAAGCCATTGTGATCTGAAAAAATGCTTGGTATGATTTCAATTTTCTTGAATTTGTTAAGGCTTATTTTGTGACTTCCCATGTGATCTATGTTTGAAAATGTTCCATGTGCATTTGAAAAGAGTACATATTTTGCTTCTTTGGGGTGGAAGCTCTGTATATATCAATTAAGTCCATTTGATCTAGAGTGTCATTCAATGCCACAATATCCTTGTTGATATTTTGCTTGGAAGATCTGTCCATTTTGACAGTGGGGTGTTAAAATCCCCTGTGAACACTGTGTTGCTGTCAATATCTTCCTTGAAGTGCTCCAAGATTTACCTTATACAGGGTATGGCACAGATAATGACCCTTTTTATTACATAAACATCTTTTATTATAAAATCATACACATGTAATTCTGTAATGTAACAATATCACACTCAAGTACACCATATAACATTTTAGGTAAAATTTTCAAATTGCTGTCCATCTTGATGACATTCACGTGCCCTACCAGCAACACTCAATGGCGTTACTTCTGTTGGACTCTGTGTTTAGGTGCTTCTAGGTTGGGTGCATATATGTTTACAAGAGTTATGTCTTCATGATGGACTATTCCTTTAAGTATTATGTAGCGACCTTCTTTGTCTCTTTTTATTATTTTCTCTTTCTAATTTTTCTGATATAAGTATTGCTACAACAGGTTTTCTTTTCATGTTCATTTGCTTGGAATATTTTTTCCATTCCTTCACTTTCAGTCTGTGTAGATCTTTTGTTCTGAGATGGGTCTCTTGTAGGCAGCCTATAGGTAGATCATGTTTTCTTACTGATTCAGCTACCCTATGTCTCTTTTTTTTTTTTTTTTTTTGTGCAAGGTAGTTTGTTAAATTTGGGACTACTAAGAAATAAAGGAATTGCATGATTAAGAAAGGAGAGGTTTAAAGTAGCAGATGTGGGGGGCCAATTTTAAAAAGTTGAGCTCTTCAAACGGAGTGTTTTCATAGAGAAGAGGGAGCTGAGCACTAGTTTCTAGTCTTGTTTACTAGTTTCAGAGGTTTAGCAGTCAGAGGTCTACTAGAGAAACACAACCAAAAAGATATATACATGCTTGTGTGTGCATGTATGTCTGTGGAGAGAGAGAGATCTATTTCAAGGAATTGGCCTCAGCAGTTGCGAGGGCTTGCGGGTCTGAAATCCTCAGGGCAGGCTGTCGGGAAGATGAGGCTGGAAATGCCTGGGCAGGAACTGAAGCCACAACCCACAGGCAGAATTTCTCCTTCCTCAAGAAACCTCAGCTTTGCTCCAAAGGCCGTTCAACAGTTACCAGTAACTCAACAAAAATCTAGGTCACAAGTTCAATCTCTGGTCCAGGAACATATATATGATCCCCAGTCCGGGCATACAGGAGGCAACCAATTGATGTTCTCTCTCACATCAATGTTTTTCTCTCTCCCTTCCTCCCTCTTTTCTTCTCTCCCATTAGGGCAGATTTGAGAAGGTTAAATTCAAGCAACTAAGACCTTGTTTGTCCTTCTAGGAGGCTTAATAATGCAGGTGACATTTTCAGTTTAAGCAGAAAGTAGCTTCTGTTTCTCTGTAGGCACATCCTGGACCCTTGGTGGCCATAGCACTCCAATTTGTCCTTTTAGATTCTTCATTCTATATATTATGTTGAAGCTTGTAATATTCCTCTCCTTTGGGCAAGAAGAGCAATTTGGCTCTACCCTATGTCTTTTGAATGGAACATTTAATCCATTTACACTTAAGGTTATTATTGATAGGTACTTATTCATTGCCATTTTCCCCTTTGTATCTGCGTTCCTCTCTCTCTCACTCTTTTTTCTTCATTGTCTTAAATCAGTCCCTTTGGCATCTTTTGAAGTGTTGGTCTGGTGGAGGTGTATTCTTTTAGCCTTTTTTTTGGCCTTATTTCACCTTCCATTTTGAGCGCCTCACTGGGTGGTCTTGGTTGCAGGCCTTTGCTTTTCATTACTTGCAATATTTCTTGCCATTCCCTTCTGGCTTGTAATGTTTCTGTTTAGAAATTTCCTGGCAGCCTTATTGGAGCTGCCTTGTATTTTACTAGCTGTTTCTCCCTTTGCTGCCTTTTAGATTTTCTCTTTGTATTTAAATTTTGCCATTTTAATTATGATGTGTCTTGGAGTGGGCTTCTTCGGGTTCATCTTGATTGGGACTCTCTGTGCTTCCTGGACTTGTGTGACTTATCTCTCATCAAGTTAGGGAAGTTTTCTGTTATTACTTTTTCAAACAGGTTTTCTATACTTTGCCCCTCTTCTCCTCCTGGTATCCCTATGATACAAATATTAGTATATGTCCCATTGTCCTGCAGCTCCATTAAGCCCTCCTTGTTCTTTACAAATATTTTTTTCATTTCATTGCTCTGTCTGGGAGTTTTTTTCTACATTTTCCTCCATCTCTCTGATTCAATCTCCTGCTTCATCTAGCCTGCTTTTGATATCTTCTAGTGTATTCTTCACTTCAGATATTGTATTCTTTTCTTTCTGGCTCTTGTTGATAGTCCCTATGTCATTTTTCATGTGATATAGTTCCCAGTAAGTTCCTTGTATCTTCCATGGAGTTCCTTGGAGTTCTCACTGAGTTTCTTTAGCATCCTTATAACCATTATTTTGAACTCATCCTGATCTCAATGTCTGATAGATTGTTTGCCTTAATTTCATTTAGTACTCCTGGGGGTTCCTCCTTTCTCTCCAATGGGGAGTTGTTTCTTTTTCTCTCCATTTTAGATGATTCTTCTTCTTCTTCTTCTTCCTCTTCCTCCTCATCTTCCTCCTCCTCCTTCTCCTTCTTCTTTTTGTTTGTTATATTTATCTGCTTAGACTCACTTACATTGTGGTATGCCCTTCTGTTGTAGGAGACCTGTGTGTTTCAGTGGTCCAGTCTCCTTGATCTCCTGAACTTGATGCTTTTGGGATGCCCTTTATGTCATTTATTTGGACTCTCTTGTTTTGAGTTTTGGCTATTGTTGGATCATTCTTCGATGGGTTCTTCCCTCCAGCTGACTGTCTGAGAGTCAGACTGCCCACCATGTCTTGTATAATGTTGTACTGGTGCACTGTCTGCTCCTGGAAGTGTCAGATGGTGTCATAGGCTGGCCCTAAATAGCCTGCTTGAGACTACAAGCTAGCCACAGTTGGTGGCTGTCTCCTTCAGATTTGGCTGGTCCCCACCGTTCTGCCTCTGGCTCTCCATCAGCCCAGGGCCCAAGAATGGTTCATGTAATGACCCAAAAGGACTGTCAGTACTTTCTCCACCTTTCTCCAGAGGGGTCCTCTGGAGAGATCTGGAGAATGGGAACCCTGGGTCACCCCCAAGGGGCCCTGTTCAGTTTTCAGGGAAGATGGTGGGAGTGTTTACCAGCTCCCTCACCACATGACTTGGTCTGTCTCAGATTCTTTCCATTATTGTATGGTTTCTGGTGAATTGGCTGTCTGTTTTCCATGAGGGGGCTATCTATGTAGAAGGGGCAGCTCTTTCCTGCTTGGCACAGACAGCAGCTGTCTAGGTGCAGAGGCTAAGTGGGGCCCTGAACACCTCTTGTTGCACCTGCCCCTAATCTCTCTGCTCTGCTGATTTCAGTGGATCAGGGCCCAAGGAACAGTGTAGCTCCTAGTGTCTGGTGGAAAGGGCCCTTTCAGAGCTTTTAGCTTTCCCCTGTGGATATATGCCCAACAGGGGACTCCTGAGCCTGGCTTCACTGATTTGCAGAGCCTGTAATCCTGCAGGTAGGGATTAGGCATGCTGCCTGTGAGGGGACCAGCATGTATGCTGTGAATCTCAGCTTTCAGCTCCTGGTCATCTAGTCCCCATCCTGCCATTGTAGCAGGAGACTTGAGTCAGAACTTTCCACTCTGCACAGTCTCCTGCTTGCCAACCACGCTGGATCAGGTCCTAAAGTGCCTTCAGTGTGACTCTATCCCTCTGCACTCTGCAGAACTGCTGTGCCCATGTGCACACAAGTTCACATGATCACGTGGTCCCTGCTGAGTCATGAGTCTTGCCACAGCTCCTCTTCTAAAACAGTTTTGTGTGGCCCCCTTACTATAGCGCCAGGCCCTGGGGCACCTGTTCTCCATGAGCACCCCACAAAAAGCCCAGAGTCTCTCACAGTCAGGGCTGGCCACAGCCTGCCAGAGCCCCCAACAGTTTTAGATAATGTTTCTCTCTGGATCTCTCCCAGATGGCACTGGGCAGAGTCCTGCAGTGCTACTATAACATGAGGAGGTGGTGGATTGCTTTCACCCCTCCTTCCAGTAATTCTCAGCCTCAGGTGAGCCTGTTCCAGCCACACTATTCCTGCAGCCAGCACCACCCTGGCCTTCTCTCTTTGCCCCCAGAGCTCTAAGCTCCTGAGCTTAACTACAGCCTCCTCAGTCAGATTTCTTCCCATTCACAGTTCCCATAGTGCCCAGAGTCAGGGAGGTGACAGTCCCTTCCCCAGTAATTCCTGCAGTCCCCAGATACTGGCTCCTGGATGTGGTGGGGTGCATGGCCCTGCCAGGGTGGAGGGCACAGAGACACATCTGGGCACCAAGATGCAGGCACTCTGGAGGCTTCTTCCTGAGGGAGATATTTTTAGTTCCTCGAAGAGGCTCCTGTCCCAAATCTGCCCAGCCAGAAGTGCCCAGTTGGGCAGTGGCGGCAGCAGCTGCTCCACCACGAGAGCCTGGGCTGCCCGCTCTGAGTTTCCTGCAGGTGGGCAGGCTCCTGCCCTCTTACACACAAACCACACGCACTTGTCTGCATACACACTCACTCATACAAGCTCTCACTCACTCTCAGCTGGATTTTTGAGTTGATTGCTCTGTGGTTTAGCTGCAAGACCAGTCTGGGTCTGGGAGCAAGTGGACAGAGCTTCCAGCTTCTCTGCAGCCATCTTGGATCCGCCAAGAATGCATTGTGATTTTGAAGATGACTTCAGGGAGAAAATCTTTACTGTGATGGATTGCCTCATAACAGTGAGAGAAGGAAAGAAACTAAAAATGTTTTCAAGGTTTTAGTTTGAAACGCAATAGGAGCAAATTTGCATGGAAAGCTAATGAGTTAAATTTGGCAAATGTTAGAGTTGGAGGGCCTATGGGTCATTCACCTGAAAAAAAGTTCAGAAATTCAAAATTTTGGTCTGAAATTTCAAAATCATATAATAACGACTTTCAGTTCTCAACTTTATTTTTGTTTGGATCTTGTAATAATCCATTTTTTCCCTCTTGTTTTTCTGTGTGCTATTTTAGTTTGGTGGTGTTCTATTATATTTTTTCCATTTCCTTTTTTAAAAACCTTTTCCTCAGCTTTGGAATTTTGTTTTGTGTTTACCATTAAGTTTGTGTAAAATGTCTCAAGTCCTTTTTCTTCCAAGTGCATCTCATCTTAATTCATGTGTGTAAATTCGATCCTTTTCACCATCTCCTTTTGTTTTTGTTGCCACAAATTATCCCTTTTTATGTGCATTTGTTTCTAAATTGCAGAGGTTATAGTCTTTTAAAAATGCTTTCCCGACTTCTGGCCAAGATGGAGGCATAGGCAGACGCACTGTGCCTCTTCTCACAACCAAATTAAGGACAACAAAGATTTAGAAACAAGAAAACAACCAGAACTCAGAAAATCAAACTGTTTGGAAGTCCAACAACGATTCATCCAGACCGGTAAGAGGGGCGGAGTCGCGGCAGGAAAAAGCGGAGGTGCGGAGGGGCACGCAGGCAGCAGTGGCTGGCAGCCCCCAGGTGCACAGGCAGCGACTAGCAGACCCCAGGAATGGGGCGGCAACTGTGCAGAACCAGTGAGGCCGCACAAGGCAGCTGGCTGACCGGGTGGTCCCACATTCACATGCAGATAATCCAGGCAAAGGGGAAGTGGTGAAAGGAACTGGAATCTGAGCATGAGTAAAACAACCGCCATTATCTCCTCTCAGACCCCGCCCCCACATACAGCGTCACTACCCAGCGACTGGGCTGTCCTGCCCTGGGGAACACCTGAGGCTCCACCCCTCACTACGTAACAGCCGCGACTAGACAAAACAAACAAACAAACAAAAAAAAACCCAGAAATGGAAATGGCTCCAACCGGAGAACAAATCAAAGCCCCAGAGCCAATTTATCTAAGTGATGAAGAGATTGCCAACCTATCAGATGCACAATTCAAAACCCTGGTAATCAGGATGCTTACAGAATTGGTTGATTTTGCTCACAAATTAGATGAAAAAATGAAGGCTACAATAAGTGAAATGAAGAAAGCTGCA
The DNA here is from genome assembly GCA_004027475.1 of Anoura caudifer. Taxonomy (NCBI): domain Eukaryota; kingdom Metazoa; phylum Chordata; class Mammalia; order Chiroptera; family Phyllostomidae; genus Anoura; species Anoura caudifer. The sequence goes on from PVKU01007408.1 coordinate 87,906, forward strand.
TGGGGAACCAATAGAGATGGG